>JARVZY010003020.1:0-89702 GCA_030686995.1 Artemisia argyi
TTTCTCTTTCTCTTTTTCAATTTTTTTTTCTTTTTCTAGATTTTTCGATTTTTTTTTTTTTTTTTTTTTTTTTGGCATACACTTTTTGCCCTACCATCCAAAATAATATATCATAGGGAATTTTACATACTCTACAATAAAATATTCTAATGACTCGAATTAAGATAATCAAAACATTTGGAGTACTTTTAAAATTAACGCATATATGAGGGTAATAATTGATGTTCTTCCCCATTACTCCATAACACAAGTACTTTACCCATGAGTCCCAATCGTCACAAAACAGTATGTACAAGATATGACTCGACTTAGCAACCATGTAATCAATTAGATAATTAACTAAGGGTTTAAACAAATAACAATAATGCACTAAGGATGAGTGCATACACGGAAGGCTAAGGCGATTTGGTTGCACATTTGGGGTAGATTGTTAACAAATTCTTCCTTTAAGTAAAATGCTTAAAGTTAGAAACGAAAAGATAGGCTCGGAGGGGTGTACTAGGGGTATCGTGTACTAAAAATGAGTACAACGCAAAGGTGTGGGAAAAATTAATTGACTTTGTTAGTCAAGGTAATTGACTTAAATGGTCAAGTAATTATGATACGGGTTTAACACAAGGGTTATCCTAATGCCTCTTATCATGTAGTAAATCCTACTACACGAATGTAGTCTCACTAGCGGTCTCGGGATACATCACTAACGCAAGTTCTAGAATCTAAGTACTACCGGTACACTCATAAGCACTAATAATAAATGTTTTTCCTAACAAATCTAAAGGCGAACCTCACATATTTGGGTGGAAAATTTTTCTAGTGGTACAGTTTTTTTGTGCTAGTCATACAACTCCTATCCCTGAGACGCTCATAAAGGCTAAAGCTTCACTCCTAAATGTTGTAAAAAAAAATTTAAATTTGGCGCTAAAATTGCCCTAACAAGCATTTCTCTTAGTTTATTACACACCTACTACTGAACAAACGTACTCAAGCATAATTGTATTCTCTATGGTATCATCATTTACCCTCCCCTTACACTTAAGCTGAACATTATCCCCAATGTTCAATAAAAAGATGTAAAAGAAAATAAGGTAAAGGAATGAAAACAAATACTCCCCTGATTCGTTCGGTGTGGATAGTGTGTCAACAAGATTAGATCTTCTTCCAAGAAAATGAACTTTGAAAGCTTCCCTCCAGAAATATAAATCATCCTCTTGTCCAATGTAACCTGTTAAACCTGAGAAAACAATCAAGGGAAACCTCGCGTAAAATCGGCGGCAATCTATATATACTAAAAATCCTAGAAAAATCAGCATATATATCTTAATGTTGCTTTCTAGGAATTAAAGGGATATAATGCTTGTGGAATGAATGTTTGCAGATTTTCTGGAGTTTATAAAACTAAAGAATCAACAAAAACTTTAAGACTCCGGTATAAACAAAACTCGCAAAATTTTCAGAATTTTTGTACCTGACGTCGTCAGGTTATAGCTCCTGACGCCGTCAGAATGTTCCTTGATGTGTGCTTATTCACACATCATTTTTAGGCCTTAAATCAGACCAAATGCACCAAATACTAACCACATATGCCAAGAGAATGTGTGTTTTTGTATTTGTGTATGTACATGTACGGATATGTGAAAAATGGAAAAAAAAAAAACAAAACCAAAACCGACAAAAACGAGCACGAGAATGGAAAAAGGTCAAAAGCCGGAGCCGGGGAAGCCTAATGATCAAAGAAAGCTCAAAATGTCATAAGAAGTCCTCAAAGATTCAGAAAGTTGCAAGATTAGTCCCTGGGAAAAGTTTAGAAGATTGGCAACTTTAGTCCCTCAATTTCCAAATAATTACAAAAGTGGCCCTTTGAAGAAAGTTTTGAAAAAAGTTTTGAAGAAAAAGTCAACTCTGATCCTCCAATATTCAGAGTTTGACAACAAAAGCCCTTGGATTGTACTTTGGAAAAATGTCAAGACCAATCCCTAATTTTTCAGATTTTACAACATTGATCCTTGCTTAATTTTACTAATCCTAAAAAACCTTACACTACAAACCTGGTCCAAATGTATTAATCCAAAATAAATCCTGGCCCATGAAAACCAAAGCCCACATCCCTTTTTACAACTACCCAGTCCATCCCTCTTGTTCCCGGTCAACCCACTTAAATACCCGGTCAAACCACCCAAGTAATAAAACACCCAAATCCTATTTTACCCGCCCTTCGATTTATACCCTTACCCAGGATTACACTGTTCCTAGAACCCTAAAATTGACACACCTAAAATTACCCTCGTGTAACTCATAATTACCCAATCTTGAGCCTTCTAGAAACTCACGCATATGTCAGGGTGTCAATCCGCGTGTGAAACCGTGTCAAATGATTGGGTGAATGATGATCCAAGGGCTGAGAGATGAGGATTGGGGACCAAGTGTGATCTGATGGACGATAATGACTCAAAGAAACACAATGAGGTGTGGATCGATGAGCTGGACTTCTAGAACCTTCACAAGAGCACTCCCTCTTCAAGTATAAATAGCCCTCCTCATTCACATATATGATGTGTAGTTTTGTGTAGGTTTAATATAAGTTTTAGGTTTGTTTTCTGATTGTATTTCCATTTTCAAGCCTTGTACTCAAATATTTAGTTTTAATATAATTCAATTTTCATTTCAGCTTATTGTCCTATTATTTTTCCTTTTTAATTAGCTTAATCATTTACTTTCTATTAGTTTAAATTAGTAGTATAGTTGTTTTAATTCTTCATTTAAGTTCTTGTTTCAGCTTATATAAATATCCCAAAAAAAATTAAAAATTTATTGTTTCAATTCTCAAATTAAGCTTCAATTAGCTGTTTCAGTTTAACACAAGTTCATATAAGCTGTTCTGTAGCTTTTTGTGAGCTTGTTCAGTCATTGGTCTTAAAAACTCAAATAGTCAACAGAAGTCAAACAAGAGCTTATTGATATATGCCAGCTTATTTGTGGAGTATAGACAGCCAAAAGGTGTCCATTGGCCTGTCATAAAGACAAGCAAGCTTAGTGAATCCCCCTCTGTTGAGCTGAGGGGGAATTGGATTTGTAAGTCTCATTTATTTCTATCCAATTCTGCATCAGTAATAGTATAGTAGATTTAATCATTTTATTGTTGCTAATTTCTTTTTATTTTATTGTTTGAAGCATAATCTCAGTTAAAAATTCATTTAGGCCTTAGTTTGTTTATTGGAGTATTATTGTTTCATTAGACTGTCATACATCTGAGATCTGTGTTTTTGCTTGTTTTTGGTATTTGTACCTGTGTTTCTGTGTTCATTGCACCTATTGGTTCATTTTCTGAGTTGGATTAGTGGATTGGAGTGGTGATTCATTGAGTTGTTGTCTTGGATAGCTTAAGACAGTTACATATAGGGTGTTTGGATAAGTCTGGTTTGCTGGTATAGGTTGTGTTTCAGAAGTTGTAATTTGCCTAGACACCACATTTAGGATCAAACTAAAACTAATCTAGCATATCTCAATAGGATATTTCAACAAAAAGTCAAAATAGCTTTTATATAATCCTAACTGTTAGATATATAGGTTTATTTAGTGCATAATCATCATATTAGTTGCATTAGTTGTAGTGGTAGCTTAATTTACTCATACTTTAGGTTTATATATCATTTTCAGTTAAAATTTAGCAATCAAATTTCATTTTGGTCAAATCATTTGCATTATCATAAAGTCAAATACATAGTGAGTATTCAGTTTTGGTCTCAACTTTGAGATAACTTGTAGGATTCAATTGTGTTTGGAAATAATTTTTGAAAGATGATTTGTAAAGATTGGTAGCGTATGAAACTAAATCAAAAAGAAATTTGAGGTCTGAATCCCAACTGCTTATTGGGAATTTGCCTATAAGTTGACTGTTTGAGTTTAATAGTCCCCTGAACATCAGTTGTTGACAGATATTCTAGGTAGCTTTTAGGTAATTAAATTTGATTTAGAATCTGTTTTGTTGGTGTATTTGACATCTCAGTTGGACAGAGAGACTTCACTTCTCAGCTTATTAGCACAGCTTATTAGGCTTGATTTATTGAGTAGTTAGAACCAATTTCTGTTTTCAATCTTAAGGCCTGCAAGTGTGTTTACTTGATCATAAGTTGAGTTTGGTTGTTCATTTGAGTTGATCTGTGCTTCTAGTTACTGTTTCCATAGTGTTTTTGCCAATAGCTTATTTGTTGCTTAACTGCTTATTCAACCAATAGCTTATTTCCACTGTTTGGTCCAAATCTGCGTTTCTAAGTTCCAATTGATCTTACATCAGCTTATTTAAGCTTAATTGAGTCTAAAAATTACTTGGTCAAAGTTTGGGTCAGTTGGGTCAAAGTCTGCTTATTAATAAGCATTTCAAATAAGCTGTTTTAAGCCTATAAGCAATTCCAATGCTTATTTTTCAATTTTTAAATTTTTCCTAGGTTTATTATAATATTTTAGAATTTTCCTGAATTTTTCATATTTTTCTGAATTCATTTGCTATTTTTCTTATTTAATTTTAATTTTTAATCAATTTTTAATACTTTTTAATTACCAAAAATTCCAAAAAAATCAGAAAAAAGCCTAAAAAATCCAAAAATATTTTAGAAATTAGTTTTCATTTATTTTAGATTTTTAGAAATTTATTTTGCATTTTTTCCATTTAATCTCAATTTTATTTGAATTTTTATTACTTTTTAATTAGTTTTAATAGTTTTTAATTCCTAAAAATTACACAAAAAGCCAAAAAAAAAATAGTTTTCAGTTTTAAAAATAGTTTGTTGATCCCAGTTGAGCTAATACGATCTTATATAGAAGTTAACTTAAACAAATACTTAAGCTTAAATGCGGAATATAAAAGCTTAACTTAAGAAGATTAAGAATTCTCTTTCAACACTTCAATATTATTAATACGAGCACTCAACAATGCTAGGGTTTTACAACCTTGAAGTGAATAATAATACGTACATAATCTAACCCTAGGATCCTCCTTTTATAGGCCAAGGAGTCCTACTAGGTTTACAATACCTTTCTCTACAAGATAAGAATAATCTAAATAGATAAACTATACAAAGAATCTATTCCATAATTATCCCATCGTATACAATGTTAATCCCTTCAGCAGTAGTTTCACCAAGCAGCAGATTGTCTTCAGCAGCAGAGTCATTAATACCAGCAACAGTTTCATTGTAACAGCAGTATTACTCAGCAGCAGAGTTACATAGCAGCAGTGTCACTTGGTCAAAACCCAACAATCCTCCCCTAAACTTAATATTTATTTCTAAATATTTAAGTTTCTTTAAAGCTCAATTCATCACTTGGAGGATGCTTCCAAACACTTCAACTCTTTTGAATTCAGTTGATCAAATATCTTCTTATACTTTGACAGCAAATTGAATGCTTGATCATCAGAATCATAATCTTTCTGCAGCTTAAGTGTTTTATCACCATTAACCATCTGATTGACAATATTCCAGTATCTTACCACTGGATAATCTACTTCAGCTAGCATATACAAAGTAGTTGGTCCAAGTTCTAGTACATGAACTCCAGAATCTTGAAAGAGTCTCCATTTTCTTACTTTGTATTCTACTATCTCTGTCCATTCAGAATCATCCATTGAAGGTTCAAACATAAGTTTAAGAGCTCTCCACATAACATTATCAGAAGCAGTTAAGATATGATCAATTTGATCTACCTCATACTTTTTACCATCAAATTTCTTAGCCCCAAACTTTGCCTTGTATAACTTCCACAAATCTTCAACATCCTCTCTATCAAAGTAATGTAACATTTGTTGAAATCTGAGAAATCTGTGAGACTTACCATCAGATCTCTGAACATCATGAAATACTCCAATGTTAGCATCATAACCTGTAGTTACTTTGATGATAGGATATTTAACTCCTAATGGTTTGGCATCAACCACTTCAGGATCTTCCATCTTGCCAACCACAGTGTAACCCTTCAATTGTTCTTTTTGATGCTCAGAAGGAATATGATCAAGACCATATTTAAACTCATCTCCTTCAGGCATAGAACTACTTCCTTCTCCAATCTTTCTCTTCTTCTTTGCAACTGACTTATGAATAACACCTTTTCTTTTATCACCCTGCACAGAAGAAGTAATCTTTGCTACATCACTTTCAAGCTTTTCAACAACATTAGCTTCTTGTATTTGCTCTGCTTCAACTATCTTTTCAGGCACCAACTTCTTGTTCATCTGAGCAATTTGTTCCAAGTCCTCAGCACATCCCATAGTATAAAAAGTATCTGTTCTCTTCTTTGTTTGTTGATACATATCAAAAACTTCTTTGTCAGAATAAGCTTTCAACTGCACCAATGTCCATCCACCCATATTCTTTAGATACCTTTCATATTCTTTCCTTTGCTGTTTAACTGTTGGACCTTTGAATACTTTAACTTTTCTTCTAGCAGCAGCATTCTCTTTTCTCTTATTAGAAGCAAAGTTACTATACCAAGATTGCACATTAAAATTTGGAACTTCATTTTCTTCAATCTTGATCAGCTTGTTTAATTCAATATCAGCAGCAATTCTGATCTTTTCATCATCCCATTCATCATACATCCTTAAACCTTCAGCCTCTTTCTCAGCCAGCTGCTGATCTTCCAAATTAAACACCTCTTGTGCTTTAATAGCAGCAGCTTCATCATGCTCAACTTGCAATGGCTTAGGCCAAGAATCAAAAGGTACATCAGTAAAATCAATCCCTTTATACATCCACCTCTGAACATCAACTTGCTTGCCTTTACCCTTATCTGTAGAAGATGATGTGATTGTCTTCTTTTGAGTAGCAGCAGGTTCTCTTATTGTTATTCCTTTTTGAGGTTTTCTTGTTGCTGAAGTTATGTTAGTTGTTGTGATAGGTTGTGATGATGATTGAGTTGGTAACTGAGGTGTATGTAAGTCAGCAGTAGTCTTCTTACTTAGCAAAACCATTGCCTCTGCAGCAGCATTATCCATAGATCCAGCAGCAGAGTCTTGTACTTCAGCAGTATTCACTATTCCACTAGCAGCAGAACCATCAAAAGTCTTAGCAGCAGAATTATGAATAGCAGTAGAGTCAGCAGCAGCATTTTCCACTGAATCTTCCAAAGTCTTTAACACATTACCCATCAACCCTGTTGCCTTCACTAGTTGCTCAGACTCCAAAGTTTTAAGAGTATCTACCACCTTTTCTTGTACAGCAACCACCTTTTCCATAACAACTTCATTCCCAGACTTATCAGCAACTACAAAGTCTTCATCAATCACTGGAACCTCCCCTGAAACTATTCCAGCATCCATATCTTGAACATTATCAACTTTTTCAAGATTTACCTCCCCTGAATCCATGACAATCTCTTTCCTCCCCTGTTTGGAAGCATCCTCTTCCAAATGAGTAGATGGTTCAGAAGAACTTACAACCTGATTTGTCCCCACTTTCTTCAATCTTTTCAAGGAGGTTGAAGATCTTGATTTCTTGAAGCTCTTAATCTGATTTCGCATTTTGATGATGACCTTGGCTTGACCAGCAACAACATCAGATAGATTAAGAACCTTATCTTCCAAAGACTCACATTTCAACCCCAAAGCGGTACAAGTAGCCGTCAATTCTTGTATAAGTTGCATTGTAGTCTCATCACTTCGACCTGTATTACCTGGTCCGAGAGGTGAATCACTGACAGTGTCATCATGTACAAGTGGATCCGTCAATTCATGAGTCACTGGCCTGTCCTCATCACTTCGACCTGTGTTACCTGGTCCGAGAGGTGAATCTGGGGACAAAAACTCAGTATCAAACCTAGTTTGATCATCTGAGCCCCCTATATTTTCCATTTGACTAGGGTTACCATCCTGAGAAGCAGACTCATAAGAATCCTTTTCTCTAGATGTTGCCTTGGTTTGGGTCTTAATGATGTTATCACTATCCTGCTCTGCTGCTAAGCTAGAAGCAGTAGTGACAGCCCTTGCCAACATGTCCTCTCCATCACCTAGGACAGCCTCATCTGGTACAGCCATACTAACACTATCCTGAGGTAGATTAGTGTTCTTTTTGGTTTTCCTACGTGTATATTGTTTTGTAGGTTGTGTATCAGATGTAGTAACATTGGGTGTGTGATGGGAATCAGTTGGATTTCCTGATCCTTCACCCTGGTTGTTGTGCACAATTTGTTCCATGAAAGATGTAAGATTTGTATGTGCACCAGAAAAACCTTTGCCATGCTTAATCAAAAAGGTAAAAGTCCTTGAAGCCAATTTTGGAGCATCATATTCAGAAACATGGGTTCTTGTTTTGGAAATTTGTTTTTCAATAAAGATTTGAAGAAATCTTGGATATAACAAATAAGAACCATTTTCAACACCTTTAAACAACCCAGCCAATATCATTTTTGAAAAATTAAATGGTTGACCTTTGCACAGACATATCATTGCAGAAGCAATGGTAGTACTGAACTCATGCCACCCAGATGTTTTAGGACTCAAACAATGAAGGAATAGATGTACCAAAAACTTGTATTGAGGACAGAGAAGAGCTTTTTGAAATTTTAAATTGTTATGTTTCCCCTCATATCCCAATTCTTTTAAACCAGCAAAAATAGCATCATTTGCAAGACACGTGGTCTCTGTCTCATCATCTAAGAGAAGAAATTCCCTTATTGATGATTCAGTTACACGAACCTTTTGCCCATCTACAAAAGCACTGACATGTTTTTCCCCATTCATAGTTTTGATTTTGGCAGTAAACCAAAACTGTTTAATGTAGGAAACATATATAGTAGGGTTCACAGTGAGTGCATACCTAAGAGAAGTAGCATTCAAAAATTTTACCATGTCTGTGAAACCTTCAGGAACTAATTCTTCATTCAAAACAACCACACTGTTGTGTTGCTCAACCCAGGTACGTGTAAGCTCCATGAATTAGGTTTTAGAGAATTTGGGGATTTGTGATTATTGGAATGATTAGGTGTAAGGGTTTGTGATAACTTCAATTGAGAACATATAAAAACCAATTATGAAAATCAATTAGGTTTTAAACGGATGGATGAAAGTTACACATAACACCCTCTTACTTACAACCATAGCAGCAGAACCGTATCATTCACAACTAGCAGCAGAGTGATAGAACTAGCAGCAGAGTGAACTGGAGCCAGCAGCAGAGTTGACTATAGACCTTGGTCAACTATACATAACAATTAATGCACATATCACTCTGTAATCCCTATAAAACCGGCGAGATCTTTTCCCCAAATTATGCAATCAAACCCTAATCTCTTTCAAAAACGCCACAATCACAATCAATACTATCCATCTTTACAATCAATTCACCAAACAATGAAATCAACACCCGAAATTATCAATATCTCATCCGATTCATCATCCGAAGATGAGAGCCCATTTGAAACCTATGTACCGCCATTCCGTCCTCCTCATGGTGGTTGTAGAACCAAAGAGCAAGCAAAGAAGAGAAAAACATGATCTACCGGTGTTCAAAGATCTCCTCAATTTGAATCAAACCCCTAGCACATCCAGGGGTAAAGCTGTGATGACCCCACAATCTCCATCATCTTCAGAGTCTTCAGAAGATACAGCTTGGATCCCTGTTAGGCAATCATCCCCAAAAGAGCTTGTATCCCCTTTCATCTACACATCATCAGATGAAGATGAGGAAGAACCACCAACCAATCCACCTGCCACTCCTGAGAGGCCACAATCTTCAAGGCCAAGGCCATAATCATCAAGGTCGAGGCCACAACCATCACCTGGTCTTTCTCTTGGACCATCAAGACAAAACCATCCTCTCCCAAAGGATAGAGAGGTTGTGCTTGGGCTTCCATGCCCTAGGAAGATGTAGGTTTAGGTGTTAGGTTATGATATCAGCTTTTGTATTTTGTCTTTTGATGTTGAATCTTTGTACTTTTCTGGAATGAATGAATGAACTTTCTTGTTTTAATTCTTGCAAATCACCATTCATATGCCTGCAAAATGTTAGACCAAACACCACAAAGCAAACAACCAACATATGTACTAGCAGTAGAGTTAGAAAGTCAATGAGCAGCATAGTACATTATATCTCAAGCATATACACATTAACAAGCAGCACATGCATTACAAACTTTAACAAAAATAAAGAGATAAGTTTTTTCAAAGATTAATCATACCAATGTTTGCAATTAAAAATTGAAACCTCCCCACATCAAACTGTTTAGTGAGAAGATCAGCAACATTGTTATCAGTATGAATTTTAACAATTTGAATTAACTTCTTTTCATAGCAATCCCTTATAAAGTGATGCCTTATCTCAATATGTTTTGTTTTAGAATGAAACACTGGATTTTTAATTATGCAAAGTGTGCTGTTGTTATCAATATGGATTTTAGTATTCATGAAATTGTACCCATAATCCAATAATTGATTCTGCATCCATAAGACCTGTCCACAGCAACTTGAAGCAGCCACATACTCAGCTTCTGTAGTTGAATTAGCCACCACTGTTTGCTTCTTGCATTGCCATGACACCAACCTGCTTCCAAGGAACTGACAACCCCCTGTTGTAGACTTTCTATCCAAAGAAGCTCCAGCATAATCACTATCTGAGTAGGATACCAAATCAAATGGTGAATCCTTAGGATACCAAAGGCCCAATTTTGGTTGATACCTCAGATATCTAAAAATTCTTTTCACTGCATTGAGATGTGATTCCTTGGGACACACTTGAAATCTTGCACAAGCACACACTGCAAACATAATATCAGGCCTTGATGTTGTAAGATACATCAATGATCCAATCATAGACCTGTACAAATGTATATCCACTTCCTTTCCATGTTCATCCTTCAGCAATGGCTTATCTTTTTCCATGGTAGTCTTGGCAGGCTTAGCATCTTCAAAGCCAAACTTCTTCAAAATATCATTGACATACTTATCCTGACTGATAAAGATGCCATTCTCTTTCTGTGTAACTTGCAGACCTAAGAAGAAGGTGAGTTCTCCCATTGAACTCATAGCAAACTTGTCCTTCATAAGCTTCTCAAAACTAACACACATAGCTTTGTTTGTAGACCCAAAGATGATGTCATCAACATAAATTTGAACCAGCAAAATATCAGCTTTTTGTCTTTTGAGAAACAAGGTTTTATCAATCTTACCCCTGCTGAACCCAGACTCTAGCAAGTAGGTTGACAAGGTGTCATACCAAGCTCTAGGAGCTTGATGTAGACCATACATTGCTTTATTAACCTTGTAAACTTTGTCAGGATGATCAGGGTCTTCAAATCCTGGTGGTTGAGACACATAAACTTCCTCAGTAATGGTCCCATACAGAAAAGCACTTTTCACATCCATTTGATACACTACAAAGTCTTTGTATGAAGCATAAGCCAAGAATATTCTAATAGCCTCTATTCTTGCCACTGGTGCAAATACTTCATCATAATCAAGCCCTTCTTGTTGTGTGTATCCCTGTGCTACTAACCTTGCCTTATTTCTTATGACAATTCCTCTCTCATCTCTTTTGCATCTGAAAACCCATTTTGTGCCAATCACTCTTTTACCATTTGGCAGTTCAACCAAAGTCCACACTTCTTGCAGCTTGAATTGTAAAAGCTCATCTTGCATTGCTTCTACCCAACTTGCTTCTTGTAAGGCTTTGTAAGTGTTTTTGGGTTCAATTTGAGAGAGAAAACATGCAAACAGGCAATTTTGAAGATCTTTATGACTATTTCTTTGATGCAGGGATCTGGCAAAGAAACTTTGATGTTGAAGATCTTTTAAGGCTTTAGTCATCTGCCTAGTTTGAATGGATGATTGTGGATCACTTAAGATTTGATCTTTGGGATGATCCTTGTGTATTCTTGTGGTGGTTGTAGGACTAATAGGAATATGGAGTTCCAAGTTAGTATAATCAACAGCAGCTCCAAATAACTGACCATCAAGAGCATCATTGTCTGTGTCATAATAGATATTTTCCAGATCAGGCATATTTGGATCATCAGGATAGATAGTATCATCAATAGATCTACCCTGAGTGTCCAAATTAGGAGACAAGAAAGTAGCAGTAGAGTTAGTAGGCTTTGCAGCAGTGTGTGTTGGAGCAGTAGTTGCATCTTTTGGCTTAGCAGTAGAGTCTTCTGAGTCAGCAGTAGAGTCTTCTGATCTTATTTGAGAAATATCACCAACTACTTTGAGAGCTTCATTTACTTCTTTTTCTGCTGCAACAGGTATTTCAATACCTTCTTCAGTTTCCATAGGTTTTTCTTGAGAAACAACATCATCTGAAGGGCTTTGTTCTTTCTGAAAGGGTAAAAGAGTTGGACCAATCTTCAATTTCTCAATCACAACAAACTCTTCCTGTGGTTTATCAACATTGGCAATTACAGGAACATAATTCATTGTTTTGGCAAGAATATCAACATCAAATAGCCATTCTGGTCCTTTCCCTGCAGAATTAAATGTGTTCTCACTAAACTTGATATGCAGATTCTCCTCTACATGTTTGGTTCTCTTATTATAAACCCTGAAGGCTTTACTATTTACAGAGTAACCAACCAAATTACCTTCATCAGCTTTTTCATCAAACTTGCCTAGCTGATCCTTTGTATTTAAAATGGTAACAGGACATCCAAATGGTTTGAGAAAATCAATCATTGGCTTCTTTCCATGAAATAGCTCATATGGAGTCTTGTTATGAGGCTTGACTACCTTACTTCTGTTCTGCACAAAGCATGCAGTGTTCACAGCTTCAGCCCAAAAAGGTACAGGTAGTTTTGAATCAGATAACATAGTTCTTGCAGCCTCAATAAGTGTCCTGTTTCTTCTTTCAGCTACACCATTCTGTTGTGGAGTTCTTGCTACACTGTACTGTCTAAGTATTCCTTTTCCCACACAGAATTGATTCATCTCACTATTCTTGAACTCAGTACCATTGTCACATCTGATGATCTTCACCTTGTGATTGTGCAGGTTTTCAACTCTTGTTATGAAAGCTTTGAGTATTCCTGGAGTTTCATCTTTGGTCGCTAGAAAGAACACCCAAGTAAACCTGCTAAAGTCATCAGTGACAACAAGACAATATGACTTCTTATTCAAACTTTTTACAAATACAGACCCAAATAGATCCATGTGTAGCAAGTGTAATGGCTCAGTATTTGTGTTTACTGTCTTGGACTTGAAAGAAACTCTGTGTTGTTTACCCTTTTGACATGCAACACAAGTTTCACTGTTCTCAAAAGTCTTTGTAGGCATGCCTCTCACAAGATTGCCTTTCACCAATTTGTTCATAGTCTTGTAGTTCAGATGTCCCAGTCTTCTATGCCATAATTTGGACTCATCAATAGTTGCCTTTGCAATTAGACAAGTCAAAGCCCTCTTAGGAATAATATTCTTAATATGGTCACTGTATATATTTTCCTTTCTAGGGACCTTCAGTAACACAGATTTGTCATCTGGTAATTGAAAATCAGGAGAAAGAATCATACACTCAGTGTCTGTAAAAAGAACAAAATTCTTTTTGTCACACATTTGTGAGACACTAAAAAGGTTAAACTTAAGTCCTTTCACAAGAAACACCCTCTCAAAGTCCAAATTACCAGTCCTTAGAGTTCCAATACCAACAATCTTTCCACCTTTTGGATCATTCCCAAAAGCTACATAACCACCATCAAAAACCTCAAGATCTTGAAGTTGAGATTCATCCCCAGTCATGTGTCCAGAGCATCCACTGTCAACAATAACCATATCCTTAAGCTCATCCAGTAGATTGACCTGCACATGAAAAATAGAGAAATCAGTTTCTCTTGATGACCCAAGCCATTACTGACTTGGATCTGCCCTGTGCATCAGTATAATCAAATTTCTTCAAATCACTTGATGCACTACTATTCTTGGAAACAGAGTTTGAAACATTTGTTTTTGGTTTCCAAGTCCAGCAAGCTGAGGCCTTAACAGCATAATAGTGATTACCAACAACTGTATTTGGAAGATGTTTTGGCTTAGAAGTAGAAAATTTTGAACTAGCAGCAGATTGCTTACTAGCAGTAGAGCCATTTGAAGAACTAGTTGTTGATTTGAAAACACCATTTGATTTAGCAGCATAAATAGATCTAGTAGCACCAGATCTCAACAAAACAGCTCTTGGAACCATGTTTCTATTAGGATGTGGGTGAGTTTGTTTAGTTACATATTTGTGATTCACCCTAGTGTATTGATTCCAAACAGGCTTTTGGTGTTCAGGACATCTAACAATCAAGTGGTCAAAGCTACCACACTTATAACAAGCCTTCTTTTGTAATTGAAACTGATCACCTAATCTTTTTGAAACTAGGTTATTAAAGTTTCTTTGGTTACCCCTAGGCTTATTATTGAACCTTTTCATCTGTTCTCTAGGTACCTCATTGTACTCTACCAGTTTTCTAGAGAAGTTATTTCCTAACACAGGTTTAACAAACTTTACCTGTTCAACCTTAGGCTTAACCTGAGTAGGAATTTCTTCCTTTTTAAAACTTTGTTTTGGTTTAACCTGTTCCTCTTCACTATCACTATCACTATACCATTCCTCAATAATTGGAGCTTCAGGAAATTTTCTATCCTCAACCTTAGGTGTTTCAATTTTACTTGTGCTACATTCACCTACAGGTTTTTCAATATTTAGCTCACTAATGAAGGATAGTTCTTTTCCTGGTGGAGCAAAAGCACTTTTGGCTGGAGGAGCCACTTCATTATATCCAATTCCACTGCCTTTTCTCATCAAGGTGCTCTCTATAGACTTATTAACCATATCAGAAGCAAATTGTTGTTTTTGTACTCTTACTACATGTTTTTCTTTTTCAGCAAGAGCTTCCTCTTTTTCTTTTTCTGCTTCTACCAACTTATTTTTAAGAACTTCTACTTCACTGTTTTTCTTAAAAATTTCTATATCTCTTAGATTAAGTTGATCTACATATTCTTTTTCACACTCTTTGAGATATTCTAACCTCCTCTCAACATTTTGAATACCTACTTTGTAACCTAAGTTATCAAGTTTTAGGTGTTCAACTTCTCTATTTAAACTCTCATTCCTAGCCTTAAGAACTTCAATAGTGTCAGAACAAGATTTAAAAGAACAACCAGATGATTCAGAGTCATTAGATACCTCAGAGTCAGATCCTGATGATGAACCATATGCCATAAGTGCAAAGTTATGCACTTTGGGTTGAACAGCAGCAACCAAAGAGAAATTTGGTTCTTCTTCAGCCATATCACTCCAGTCATATTCTCCCAGCCCATCACATGCTACCATTGCAGACTTTGATTCTTCAGTCTTCTTTGGAACTTCAGCATTCTTCTTTGGAGATCTACACTCTCTAGCAAAGTGTCCCTTTCTGTTGCAATTGTAGCATTCAATCTTAGACTTGTCAAACCCTGGACTTTCCTTAGCCTTGTATTTAACTTCTCTTCCAGTCTTTTTCCAGAACTTTCTTGCCCTTAAAGTCAACATTGCCATTTGCCATTTGAGATCAATTTCTTCAAGATCATCTGGATCAATATGATCCAAATCTTGATTTATGACATGTGATCTTATGGTACTAGTAAGCTCAGCCAAGAATGCACATAAAGCAACATCACTGGTAGAAATCTTGTCATTTGAACTAGCAGCAGATCCAGATCCATCAGCAGTAGATACTCCATAAGCAGTAGAGTGAGTATCTTGTGTCTCTTTGGATTTTGAAGACACAAAAGCAAGATTTTGTGTACTAGAAGATGAAGTAGAAGAAGTAGCCAATTCAGATTCATACACCCTTAAATTGTTGTAGAGGCTCTCCAACTTCATTGTCTCAAAGTCAGGCTTATTTCTCCACACCACTGTATGCATGCTCCATTCAGGTGCAAGACTTCTTAGAAACTTGAGATTCACATCTTCCTGTGGAACAACATACCCAACAAGCTTTAGATGACTAACTAGTTGATTTAGCCTGTTGTATGTGCCAATTATCTTTTCTCCAGGTTCAGAAGTAAAGTTTTCAAACTGATGCTTCAACATATTCTTTCTGGACTTCTTAGTAGCATCATTCCCTCCAAACCTGAATTCCACAGCATCCATCAATGCTTTTCCTGTTTCACAATCATCAAAGTCCATTTGAAATTCATTAGGTATTCCCATTAAGAGAATACTATGAGCCTTGATTTCCAGCTTCCTAGTTGCATTAGCTTCAGCAGACTTGATTGGTATCTCCTTACCATCAGCACTCTTTTCTGGTTCAGAATCACCATTAACAATCACATTCCACATGTTGAAGTCGATCATGCGAATGTATTGTCTGATCCTCCTCTTCCATAGCTCATACTCAGAAGGATTGAGCATAGGTACCCTTGAAGCAGTCACCATGTGAGTTTCATCACCCATCTTAAGCAAACGATTTGGAACAGCAAACTTTAAAGAAACAAAATCTTCTTGATTATAACTTCTAGATCACAAGCTCTGATACCACTTGTTGATCCCAGTTGAGCTAATACGATCTTATATAGAAGTTAACTTAAACAAATACTTAAGCTTAAATGCGGAATATAAAAGCTTAACTTAAGAAGATTAAGAATTCTCTTTCAACACTTCAATATTATTAATACGAGCACTCAACAATGCTAGGGTTTTACAACCTTGAAGTGAATAATAATACGTACATAATCTAACCCTAGGATCCTCCTTTTATAGGCCAAGGAGTCCTACTAGGTTTACAATACCTTTCTCTACAAGATAAGAATAATCTAAATAGATAAACTATACAAAGAATCTATTCCATAATTATCCCATCGTATACAATGTTAATCCCTTCAGCAGTAGTTTCACCAAGCAGCAGATTGTCTTCAGCAGCAGAGTCATTAATACCAGCAGCAGTTTCATTGTAACAGCAGTATTACTCAGCAGCAGAGTTACATAGCAGCAGTGTCACTTGGTCAAAACCCAACATAGTTTTTAGTTATTTTATAATTTTCAAAATTTATTTTGCATTTTTCTCACTTAATTTGCATTTTCTTTTAATTTTTAATTAGTTAAATTAGTTTTTAATTCATAAAAATTAAATAAAACGTCAAAAAAATATTTTTCTTTTTCTCAAAATTTTCTTTTATCATTTTTAACTTAGGAAAATTATTTTCAAGTCCGTAGGAGTAGTGTAGCTTAAAATTGACGTTTTATTTCGCGCGTTGACGTTTATTTTGCGTTTAAGCTTACGTTTTTTGATTTTACGTTACGTTTTAAGTTCGAGTACTTGAATTACGTGCTTAAGTGATTAATTGTGCTTCATTTTCATATTTATTAGTGTAATCTCATTAAAATCACTTTTCCCCACTTTCACGACACGTTTCACGAATCGGGAATTTGATATTCCATTCACCCTTCACACGGACTACGACCTCGGGTTATCCGTATTTCTTGCGGATTTCTTGAGTAATACTATACTATATATACTTGATTTGATTTTATCAACACCTATCCTGCAGAAATCTCATGTTAAGTTTCCGGAAAATTTCTGGAAAAACTCATGCCTTACTTCCTTGAAAATCCTGCAAAACATCATTATGACTCGATACAAGCATTTGACTCAAACAATTACTAATACACATGTTCATTTAATATTGTTGCGGTTCATGTCCAATTTCATTCTTATAAACAAATTTGGGTTTCCCTTACACTTAGCTTTTGCAAAATACCTTTATATGTAGTTAAGACGAAGTTAAAAACAAAATAAAGCATTTTCACAATTTACTTTGAAACATGAGCCACAAACAATAAAAATAAAACATGCATACGGAAACAAATAAAATCAAACAAACAAACAATCAGACAAATAAAGCTTGGGTTGCCTCCCAATAAGCGCTTATTTTTGTTCGAGTCACGAGCCTGACTCTATCATTATTTAACGGAAATAGGGGAGGTTTTCCCTACACTTTGGATTAAGTGCGGGTGGAAGTAGCGATACACACCTTTAGGGTGGAAATATGCCACGTGAGGTGAAGGGGGTGAGTGAATGGCTTCCTTCATCCTAAAACTACCCGGATAATATTGGTTGATGGGTGGGTCGGTTCCTCTTTTGTCTCCTAGAAATATATCTAAGGATGGAAAGGTGTGTAAAGATTGAGGTTCCGGTTCATCAACACTAGGAAAATCCCTAGAACTAAGAGTAAGGTTATCACTACCAGTATTCAAACCTATATCCTCTAGTGGTGCTTGGTCCAAGGGTTCTACCTCAATTGGGGTTCCTATAGTCTCTTCTACTTCTTCCGAGTAAGTCACGGGCGATGTGTATGCCTCAAATGATGGTAGAACTTGTGGGGTACTTAGTGCGCTTGGGTTTTCTACTATCTCTTCCATCACATCAATATCACCTATGTGTTTATCTTCTATTATGGTAGTGCCTAACCATGACATGCAACTTGGTGGCTCAACTCTAACCTCATGTGTGTCGTATGTTTTGGTGAAATCTATCCCGCTCATGCAACTAGGTAGTTCAACACTAACCATCTCATAATCTTGGTTTGATTCTAAGTTCATGTTCTTAGAAACTAGGTCATCTTGCTCATACGAATCCACCAATTCGTTGAACTTATGGGTCATGGTTAGGAAGCTTTTCTCAAAATTCATCCAACGGGTCTCACTAAAAGGAATTGATCCTGATAATGATCGTCTAATAGAAATCACACATGCATAGAATTCATCAAACCCATCTCTTCTTGTATATATCTAAGATCACTTAAAAATTCATTGGAACAACAAGAAGCAAATCTATCCGAGTAAACTAATTGTTCCTCTATAGTTAATGATCTAAATGGAATTTCATCCGCCATGGAGACATATGAAAATGGTTTTACAAACAAAGCGCACAAAGAAAAAGATAGACTAAAGAAAGCTAATAAAATGAAAATAAAAATCTCACTAAAAAGGAATCTAATGAGTAGACCTAATCAAAATAAATTTCAACCTAAACAATAACTATTCCCCGGGCTGCGGCGCCAAAAACTTGATGCGTGGGATTGCACCCTCGCAAAAGGTTTTACCTCTCAAGGGATCTTGAGAAGCTTGCAATCCTCACCAGGCAGTGTACCTGTTCGTTGTAGTATAGTATAGTGACAAGTACCAGGGGATTGATCGTTCAACTCAGGAATAGTGTTCTCTAGGATTAAAATGTCTACTAAACTAGATCTAAAGGTGAGGGATGATTCTTTTTGTATTTTTATATTTTTATAAAAGCAAGTAAAATCTCGGGTTTTGAAGGAGTGGGCGGAATTAGTTGCTAGTCAACTAACCTAATTAACTAAAGATGCAATTAAAATAAAATAAAATAAACCAAAACTAATTTGTGGTGTAAACAATAATAGAGAAAATGTGTTTACTTAGATTTCATTACTCCCTAGATATCTTTTACCGGTTGATTAGCTTGTTACAATTGCATGGATGACGGGTTATATTCCTTAATACTAGTCGTAGGGCCGTGTACAAAATTCCCTGACTCTATAAGCTCCTACTTCACTCCTATGTCGAGCCGACTAAAAGCTCCTAACATGGGATCACTAGAATTCACTTATGCATTAAATACAACCAAAAAATCGTAGTACACCTCCGATCATGTTTCTTAAGACGTTCAAGAAAGTTACCAATTGGAAGTCTGCCAGTTTTCTTAAGCCTAACATCGAATACAATCATCCACAACAATTATAAACAAACCATCAACCAATAATCAACATCTAGGTTTCATTACATCTAAGCAAACACAAGAAAAACCTAGCCTAGCATGTTAAAAAGAAGACAAGCATAAGATAGAATCAAACAACACATAGACATATTGAATGATTATTGGAAAACTTATCTTCAATTGAACATGGATGGAACAAGGGTTGAAATCCATGTTTTTACAAAAAATTCTTCTAGGGTTTTCACAAAGAAGCTCTCCAAAAGTTCCACACTTAATGAATGAAAATTAGAAAACTATATATAGATTTTACACCTTGACGGAGTCACGTTATAGCTTGTGATGCCGTCAACTCGCTGCCAAGATAAAATTCGTATTGTCTAGATCTACTTCTGACACCGTCATGTGTAATTTTACTCTGGGCCGTCACATGTATTCTGACCCTGACGGCCTTGATGACGTCGTCAGGCCAAATTGCCTTGAAATTGTTCTGGGCTGTAACGTGTATTATTCATATCCCCCTCTTTTGCCAATCTTGACGCCGTCACTTGTGTAGTCTTGACGCCGTCAGGTACTGTTCCCAGCAAGGATTTAATTTTGAGACTTTGTCGTTTTCTTCACTAAATTGCTCCAAAAACGTCCAAAATGCTTCCTTTTGTAAATTTCCTCTCAAAAGTACCTAAAATGACAAAAGGAACGATTTAGGGCAATAATTGATCAAATAATCACGAATTCGGGCTTAAATGACCCCCCAAAAGCGGTACACTTTTCGCCTTATCAAACTTGTCATTCAGCCTCGTTTCACTGGTGATCTAGTCAAAGCCGCCTCTACCCCAAGCCCTATGCTCAATCGATGATATCTACTTTCTCAATTGATGATATTCATGTTCTTAATCCATGATGTTCATTTTCTCAATCGATGATATTCATTTCTTAATCAAGGATGTTCGTTTTCTCAAATCGATGTTATTCAATCAATTTTGTCTTAGCAACGATGTTCAATCGAGATTGTACTTCCACCTCCAACCTAAGTATCGTGCTGAGTCAACCGACTTCAACCGATTGCTAGCAACAATCAACATTTTTCTTACAGAGTTGTACTCTGAACTTGCTAAATCTCTCATTCAACAAGGATTCTTTGCTTAACAGAATTCTTAAGATCTTGAGAAGTAACCTGAACTATGTTCCTTAGGACAACCACCCAATCCACCACTCGTCCCTCAGGAAATACCAGTTATCTTTACTACCCTATTATAGGATAATAAATTGTTTTGCGAATAATTTACAAAATACCTCTGATTTTCTACAGACCATTTTGCTGTCATTCTACAAAAATGGGTCACTACTACTTCACAAAATCAAATTTTTTTTATTTTACCATTATTTTATAAAGGAGAATTGTTTTTCCTGTTATCCCATAAACTATCTTACAAAATTGTTTCACACAACGATTTTATAAAACATTTTGTTGCCATGTTATGGATCCAAATGCAACCTTACTACTATCCTAAAAATCAAAATTTTGATCTAACTACCATTTTATAAATGGTAAATTGCTTTCTTGTTACCCCGTAAGTTATTTTACAAATAGTTTTGCAAGACGATTTCATAAAACGTTTTACTGCCTTGCTACGAAGTTATGAAATCAAACTGAAAATCAAAATTTTGACCTTCCTATAATTCTATAAACAATGAGTTGTTTTCCCTATTTTCCTATAAGCCGTTTCACAAATCATTTTGTTGATTACTATTTTGCTGCTATATCATAAGCTAGACCTCGGGAGCGAATACCAACCTCTACCTGAGTATTTATTGATAATCCTACTTAACCTGTTCACCTCCTGCTAGTCATTGAAACGAAAAGTATGGACAACCTTGCTCGTCTATGCGTGAAGACGATCGTCATGCGTTATAAAGTGCCGATTTCTATTCGTTCAGATCGAGACAGTCGTTTCACGCCCACATTTTTTTCAACCACTTCCTAAGGGCCATGAAGACAAATCCAGGCTGATGGCTGAAGTGAAGAAACCATTCGAGCATTGGAGGACGTATTGTGTATCTGCTTAATCAAATTTGACAATGGTTGGGGTAGACACCTCCTGTTGGTCAAATTCTCTCTTCCCTACCACTTCCATATTTCAATGGCACTTCAATAGACCCTCTATGGTCGAAAGTGTTGATCGCCGATTTGTTGGGCAGAAATGGAGATACCCAACTTCCTGACCCTGAACCTTTTCATGAAACTACCAAGGAGATCGCTCGAAGGCGAAACGGAGATGCAAGCTACCCGTGAATGATTAGAAACCCTGATAATGTAAACCTCTTGAATTCTCGGATAAAGCTTAGGTTAAGCTCAAAGATTCACCATGAAAATGCGTGAAGCGTTTAGTAAATGTGAAAAGCTTAATCCTCGTTCTATTAATCCTTTCAAACTCTTACTAGAATTGGACTAGTAGCTCACCGACTCAAGCTACCATCAAGACTCAACAGAGTTCCTGAAAACTCATGTGCGTAATCTGAAGAAATGACTTACCGATGAAGCAGTTGTATTCCTTTGGGAGAGATCCAGATCCTTGAACATCCAAATCTTGTTGACCTATCGAAATCACAAACAATGGAGTCAGACGACTTTAGTAAAGTCGCATCCTAAACAACAAAGCTCGTTGAAACTCATGAAGAAGTCATGAATTCACGTGGGGAACATGAAGATGAAACCTCTTGCTTATATACTCATTTCTTTTAGACCTTAACGGGTAACCTGAATTGAATTGCGCGGACGCGATTCCGTTAAGGAGGTGAGGCTGTAACAACCCGCAAATTTTGGATTTCGATATCCTTATCCGTTATATACTCTTATCTACAATTTGCAAACTATTGGTCTTGGTCTAGAACTTTTCACATGAGGCTTGGTACAAAAATATAAAACACGAATATTTACTAGTTTGGACAACTAGAAATAAAGATATGCGTATTTATAATCAATTGTAACGGAATAATAATTCTAAAGCTAATGGAAATAATGTCGGAGACTCCAGAAATAATCATAACACGTTTTATAGGTTCCATTCATGTTTCATAAAAAGATAAAGGAATTGGCAAGATTAGTCCTTATGGGTGCTCTAGGGTTTGCAACACATCCGAATCCTACCCTATAAATACTACTATTATAAAATACTAGGGTTTAGTTTTTCTTCTCCCCTCTTTCTCTCTTCTTTTTCAGCCGACAAACACCCACATCCCATCTCTCATTTCCGGCCACTATTCTGGCCATAGCACCTCCACCACCGCGAGTGGTGCTTCACCTCCACCACCATCATTCATCATTTTCAATCCTCTTTCATTCGAGCTAGGCCACGCGCCATATAAACATCCATAACACCCTGTTCATTCGAGTTTAATCCTCGAATCCGCCACCACTTCTCATCCTTTTTGCGTCCTTGATTTACCCGAAGACGATGAGGGTTTATCCCCACCATCTCGTTATTTTCCACCCGTTTTTTGTTGTGTTCATCGAAGATAATATTAGATTGAAAGTGGTAAGAGTTGTTGAAGGTTCTGTTTGGTTCGTGTCCTGAGTTGCCACCACCACAACCTCCAACACAACCGTCGTCTGCGCCGCCGTCTTTCTCATCTCTCGTTCTTGTGTTGGTGACCGTGAACCCGCATTTATATATATTTGTTTTTGTTTTAACTGATTATAACTTGTTGTCAATGTTTTCGTGGATCTAAATTTTTTATAACGAGTTAATGAGATTTTGGTGATTAAAATGCATTAAAAACGTGATTTGACATGGTCTCGTATGGTAAGAAACTGATGAAAATGGTTGTGTCTGAAATGGGTCAAGTTAGGACCCGTAAGGATCAGGTCAGTCCGTAATGGTTTCGAATGGTGTTGGGTTTTGGTCATGGAATTGGTTATGTGTTGCATATTTGATTAATTTTGGTCTCGGATGGATTTTTGACCCGTTGAGGGTGCGTTTGTTTGTGTTGTGGCCTCGATTTACCAGCTTGGTTATAGAGCATTTGAGTTGTGTTTTGCGTTTTATCTGCCTTGGCCTAACATTAAAACAACTTAGGTATGTCAGTATTTCTTGATCTTGTCGATGTTGCTTCCTCTTTGGCGTGAGTTGTATGTCGATGTCTCTTTCATTTTGGTGTGAGTTACACCTGGAGTCTATGTCTTCTTACCACACCACACGAAACATTGATACTAAACTTTTTACAAGTAATGACATGTACAATCCACAAAAACTATGACACATTGTCTTTTATAGACTTCATTATTGTACGAGATATATTTTGAGATAATCGTATACATATTAGGGTGTACCATCATGCTCGTACTGCTTGGTGTCGTCGTGCCCATCTTCTGGATATCGTTGTGATTAGCTCTAGATGCCAGTTGTGTCAATCGTGATATTTGCATTGCTGTTGTTAAGGTGAGTTCATGAACCCCTACTTTTAAACTATTTTTATAACTATTTTTGGGGAGAATACATGCTCGTTTCAACTAAACTAAATGATTGTTTATCTGAATACGTGAACTGTTTGATTAAGATCTGATTGATTGACTGATATACTTGAATTGGCTATCCGAAGGCATTATGTGTTTACCTATATATATATATATATATATATATATATATATATATATATATATATATATATATATATATATATATATATATATATATATATATATATATATATATATATGAGTTCCCTAGCTCAAAACTATTTTCTAGACTTGCAACTACTTTTGTTTTGCTTATGTGCTGACTTCTTGAGGATTGTGAGCAAAAAATGTTGACTTAGACTATGGTAGCAATCCCTTGTTATAACGTATTGCCTAGCTGAGAATGGATATCTACTTCCGGCCTAGACCAGGGTAGTAACCGGTATTTCCTTACTATAACGATTGCCTGGCTAGTGACCGCCGAGGGGCCCACTCACAACGACCACTTAATAGCAAATGATTTGGAATTGATTGCTTATGGAACGATGTTGGAATGTGAAAACTATATCTGCCTCTAGTCCCACAAAGCAAAACACTCTTCAGGTCCACAACTGCTTTATAACTTAAACCATGAACTGACCAGCGTAAGCTAACCTTTAGCATGTATTCTCAGGTATAAGGCGATAGCTCACTATTGGAAGGCGCTTGGCAAGGGACACAGTCAGAGAAGACTCTGACAACTATAATTTGGGACCGCTTAATCTAATTTATAGGCATATTTCCGCATTACTTTTTTATGAGTTAAACTTGACATTTTTGTTAATAAAATTTTATTTCAAACGATTGAGACCAAAATCGTTCTTTGTACTTATGTTGTGATGCCAATGTAGTAGCACCCCAATGACATGTATACTTCCATTGGACCCGAATTTTGGGGGTGTTACAGTAATAAAATGTCAAGTGTTAACAAGATTTTACAAGACATTCAACTCAAAAGCTTCGAATGGATAGTAAGAAGATAAAAAAGTATAAAGTGATTGATTGGCAACAATGGTAACGAGATCCTCGAAATATACGTTTACAGTAACATGTGGTTTTTATTCGGGTGCTGCTACATTAGTTCGAGACATCTGTGCGGGTTTTAGATAAGGCAACAACATCATCATATGTGGCTCAGTGTGTACCAGTATCGAGTGTGTTATGTGGGATAAATTTCAAGTATTTTGCTGTGTTAGATTGCATCAGAAGCATCAGGTAACAAATGTGGATGAAGAATAGATTTCTATGTTTTGTATTGGTTAAAGTGGGATACAAAATATTGTTAGTTAATGTTAGTGGGTTTGCCCAATATTGGCTAGAAGTGCTTTTGTTTCTTGCTATAGTCCAGTGCTTGCATCAGTGGTTCGATGTATTGCATTGTGTGTGATTGGTTATCATGAGCTCATGGATAACTATTGATCACTGGTACTATATACAAGTGGGATAAAGAAATGATCATTGGTGACTATCATAATGTGGGACTTCTTCTTTGCAATGGGCTCTCAATATTTCAATATCCTTGCGTCAGTTCTTACACAGTATTGGTTTTAGCTTTGTAATTTTTTTTCTTCTTTTGGGTCTTATCCTCTTTTAATTATCTTGATTATTTGAATAGGGCGCCATGTTTTGTATTGTTTTTGTTTTTCCCTTTCGGGGTCTCGTAATAATATCTTGCCTTTCAAAAAAAAATATATATATATGTTTTCTTTATGAACGAACCTTAATAAATTATTTATTCTATTCTTAAAGCATCACATTTTTTTTTTCTATTAATAGATCAAGTGTATTCACTTTATTATTTAGTTTAATTAATAAATTTGTTAGCATAAGTTAATAATAAAATGTGCATACATCATATTTTAAATTAAGAATTATGATTATAATAGAACATGTAATGATATAAAATTTATGTTTTGAAAATTTTATGTAGTTGTTGTATATTGCATAATCAAAAAGAAATTATGAAAAATACCACACATTGAAAATGATAAGAAAAATAAAGAGAGATGAGATGAACATTATAAAACAAATACCCACTTCATTTTTCATAAAGGATCTACATCTAAGAAAATATAAGTATGAGTATAATACACTTTTGTGCTTTAAATGAAAACTAGTGTTTATTATAAACTTTAGTTTGAGTATTAGAATAATTTTTATAATTGTAAACGAGCTTTTGAGCTCGAGCTTGAGTTAATAAACGAGCCTATCAAGTTCGATATTTTATACAAGCATCTTAAGCTTGAAAGTTAGTTTATTGTAGGATTACAAAAAGAGTAAATAATTTAAACAAGCTTCACAAACAAAAAAATATTCGAGTTCGAGCTTGAGCCAACTTATAAAAATTTATTCGAGCTCGAGCCAAGCTCGTGTCGAGTAGTTAATAAACAAGCCTAGCTCGTTTGTTCTAAAACTCGACTTGGCTCGGATCGACAACACCCTTAAGCCTAGCGATGTTTATGTGTTGTGAGATGCTCAACTCAACTGTCAAATTATTGTGATAAAACTCGACTTACCCCATTTTCTATATATACTTGAATGATGCCCATTGGAATTTAAAGTTATGGTTAGTAGTCTAGGTTTATCGTAAGTTTATAGTACCTTTTCAAGGAAAAGATCAAATGTCATCCATATGTATTGCATTTATACAAGGCTATAAACAATTGTGTCTTCTGCGTTCGATTGAAACACCATCGCATGTTATACATTTTTATTTGTATAAACTTCTTAAAACATGAACGTAGAAGAGGTGAACAAATAATTTTCCACACATGACCTTATCAGTGGAGTAGAAAATGACCATTCTTGTTAAGATATTCTGAACTTTCAACTATTTGATTAGATATCAACCTAGTTAACTACCATTAACTAATCTTGTAATCAAATTTTGATAGAATCTTAAGCAGAAAAAAAGTGCAGAAATGAAAAAGTGACAAGAAGTTGAAGCCAATCGTAAGGCTACTTGCAATAATGACCGATTATAAGGGTCAATCCCCCTTATTTTCTCTGTCACGTCAGCTTTCTCTTTCCAGCGACTTGCAGACGATTCAGTGTCACAGTAAGAGCGACCAAGTTCCATTTTTTTTTTCTTTTTTTTTTTTTATAAATACAAGACACAAAAAAAAATAAATAAATAAATAAATCCTTGCCATGCAACACAGCCCACTTTACCTTGAAAAAAAATACAAGTTCAATTTTTCTTTGTTTCTTTTTTTTTTTTTAATTACAAACATATCATGCCCATCCCACTTTACCTTGAGAATATATATATATATATATATATATATATATATATATATATATATATATATATATATATATATATATATATATATATTACTTCATCTTCTTCACCACACACACAACCTGCTATAACATAAATGTGTGAAAGATTTTGGATCAAAAAACAAAAAAAAAGGGAAAAACACTCGGTCGTGGTTGAGACCGAGTGAGATTGTTTTGGGCTTGTTTCTCGGTCGCGACCTCCTCCCAACAATAAGACCGACCGATTAGGACCGAGTCGGTCTCGGTCATTATTGCACCCGGCCTAAGTAGGTATCCATCATAGAAAGTGCCAACTTTTTCTTTATTTATGTTAAATCAAATTAATTATTCAAAAAAAAGAAAGAAAGGTGTTTGTTCCTTTATTTAGTGTAAAAGGCCCATGTGGGTTGGCGAACTAATGGAAAAATGGTACTATAGTCAATAATAATGCATTAATAATAAGCATTGCAGTTAGCAATGAGCCAAGATAACAATAATCTATGAATTTTCGTTGGATAAAACTTCTCGAACAAATACAATGATTAAAAATGCTAACCAACAAATAACTAACTTAACCTGTTCTTAGTGTCAATTTACAATTTTATTGGTGTTTTAAGTTGAAATAATAATAAGAACGTTTGGAACATGATACCTGATCATGCATTATTGACTTATCTACGAATATCTCAGAAAATTTACCCGGCTATGAAAAATATTGTTATGCGATATTCAAGTATTCATAATTCATCAAAAAAAAAAACAATAATGCAAGACTCAACTTCATAACTATTTGTTACTTTTCTTTTAGGTAAAGGGTTTTTACCCGGGTAAATGGGAATAAACTCGTACTACTTTAAATATTGTTCTAGCTAAATCATCAACTCAACCATGTACTTTTGTTCATAAATTTACTGCCAACTACTTTTCTTCCTATGTGAACAAATCACATTGCAATGTCAATCATATCATTCCTTGATAATAACAAAAATAAATCTTATTAACAAAGCAAATGCGTGTTACAAATGATCAAACGAATCCTATACTTTATGTTAACATGTACAAAGAATCTGGTGAATAATATCAAGAGATTTGATTCGTTATTTTAGGCTTTCTTCATCTCACCCTATACAGGAAATTGGGACTAAGAATAATTGGTGGGGCAGAAAGACATAAGAAGGGGATGGGTGCACATAGTCAATGGTGATGAGTAATGTAAAGTTTGGTGTGGAAGGGTATTTGATAATTTACTTTGTTTTCATGTTATGGTTCTACTAGGTAGGAGCCCTATGTGGAATCCCTTTTCTTCTTCTAGTGGAAGAATGATGTGTGGGAGAGTAGATATGTTGTTGGTCTTCTTCACCCATCATCATCTCTATTTTTCTTGTTCTTGTTGATATTGATGACATTCCCTCTAACATAAAGCTTGCACTGCCATTCCTCTTTATCCTAACAAGCTACATAGTAAACACATCAAAATGTAAACACCGAGTTGTCAGTGGTAAATGTTACTACGAGATATAAAATGCGAGTAAGGTTTTAACTTCTAAGTGCCATGTTACTTGGTTTCTAATATCAAGGTATATAACAACAATTAACTTGTTTCTAAAAAAGAATCATACAAGTAGAAAGCAACCAAGTAAAATATACCTTAAGAAAGATTCATAGAAACAGTTTAAAATGAAGTGTATAATTTTTTTGAAAGCCAAAATCACATACACAATTATATACAATCTCACACAACCACAACA
Organism: Artemisia argyi; assembly: GCA_030686995.1. NCBI lineage: Eukaryota > Viridiplantae > Streptophyta > Magnoliopsida > Asterales > Asteraceae > Artemisia > Artemisia argyi. The sequence goes on from JARVZY010003020.1 coordinate 29,170, forward strand.
ATCTCATTTCTGTCTCTAACAAGACTTGAAACCACAAGTTTGTTTTTTTTTTTTTTTTTTTTTTTTTTTTTTTTTTTTTTTTTACCAATGACTAGGTAATTAATAAGATTTCTTTTAAGAAAACTTGTGGATTAAACATGATACGATAATATCTTGTCATCATTGTTGATGGGCATACAAACATCTTTGGAAGGGAATCTCCCTTAGAAATTGGAATGTCGCATTCTTTGACAACCTAATGTGAAAAAACTTCAACAACTTGTGAAAATTTTGTATTTATAATGTGAAAAAACATCATTGTTGATAGGTTTTAACATATATATAGTTTTGATGAACTTTGTTAAATATTACATTACAATTACTGATAGCCTATGTCTCATGCTTTATTTGATAAACCTTTTACAATTGAAGAAAAAAAGGCAGAATAACTAACATACTAATTTTGAGTGAAGAAACAACTTTAACAATTTAAGAAAAAGAGCAAAAAATCATCAATACTAATTTTGATAAAAAGTACTAGCTAATTCATAATGGACATGATACTGACATTACAACGATCCATCACTAAAGTGAATGGATGTTGAGCTTAAACAACTAAAATTTTCATATATTTTATATGACTAAGAGTGTACTAAACAATGCATGTATGATTAATTGATTGTATATATATCATTGATAGGTGATGGGTTGATTTTTATATTCATATGCATATGAATTTGCATGATTAAGTCATTGGGTGAATGCCAATTCATATCGTGAGTTGTGTTGTCTAACAATGTGAAGCAAAGGCCTTTTATATAAAATTAACAAAATTATTTAACAATAGCAGTTAATCACAAGTTGGAGATTAGACTAATTACCTTACAACCAAGTGAACAAAACCGAAAAGTATCCAAAAGGCTCCTTGCGCAAACTTCACAAATGCGAGAACCCCCTTTTCCTGATGATTTAGGTTGCGGTCTTTCATTTAGAAATAAAACTTTTGCGCTGTTTATCACATACGTTTGTACACCATCTATATTTAGCACCTTTTCGATCTCTGAAACTCTCACAACATCATGATACGATGATCTCCTTATCTATTAAATTTTGTAACGAACTATTAAATTTCCACATTATATTGTTTATACCATGTAATGCTACAATGCAAGTAAAAAGATTTTTAAATATAAATGTGCGAAAACCTAAAAAACACACTAACCTGAATGACTTGATGATCTTTGTGTCTAGAAGATCGACAATAGAAACAAAACGCTTTGTCATTGCAATCTAAGCAATACATGTTACGCTCACTTCTAGCCGCGTCTCCATGAGTACGACACACGGAGAAAAACTCGGTTGATAATAGCTTCTCTAGCCATGGTGGCACCACAAGTTGCTGCTGCATTGATCAACCATAAATCACAAATTCATTATGACATTTCATACCAAACATAAACAAATACAGAATGGATCACTGATTTATATACACACTAGCACATTACCATTGCAAAGTAGTGTGAATTAGCAACAGGAAAATGAAAGATTGATGAGATTTCAGAAGATTATGTTAGGGAGGAAGAGATGAAAAGTTTAGAGAGAGAGAGAGAGAGAGAGTAAACAACTTGTAACTTAGAAGTCATCAACAAAACAACTCTTGTAATAGCTAATGTACAAATGCAAGAACCTTTACCATTAGTCCATTAATGATACAAGTGCCATGTGACCCTTTTATTATACCAATATGATATGTTTGGTCTCTTCGATCGTTCTTCTAATAAAATGTTAGTGAATTTGCCATGGAACATTGGCCAACTAGAGTTTTGGAGACATCTCTATTTTAGCATTTTAATCGAGAGAGATAAATTTTTGTGAACCTCTCTATTAAAAGGAAACAAAGGTTTGAGTTCACTCATTAAGTGAAAAAGAAACACTCTGTTAGTTGTATCAAATTAAATGTGAAGAATATAACGTACGAAAAAATCAATGTTAAGTTAAAAGAGAAGGTAAATATGATTTTTGTTGAAGAAAATGTATTTTGGGTAAATTATTGATACTCTTAGGTTTTTCTCAATCGATTATTTTTTAAGGTTAGTCACTCATATGAAGAGATTACATAAACTGAGTGAATAAAAATAAATCATTTTCTAACTTATGCTATAGTGGCATGGGTTAAGAAGTGTTAATTGGACACAATTATTTCTTGAAATACATCCATATCTACATTTAACAATCAATATTAAACTTGGTAAATAAGGATAATTTAAAAAATATGTAGTATCAAGTATCAACTATTCAACTCTTCAACATGTACGACATATATTAGAGAAAGCCTATGTAGTATCTACAATAGACCTTTTTTATGTAGTAGACACCGTGATTTTTCCTACTTTATATGTCATCATATCTAAATTTACTCTTTGACTAGTTATTTAAGCATCAATCTTATGATTTAATTCTATTATTGTTACGTATACGTAATTTATTTCCAACAAAAAGCACACACGTAAAACTTTGTCATCCATTCATTTACACAATGATAAATCTCATAACTTTTCCATTAAAATTGCTACCATTTTCATAATTTTTTTTTTTTTTTTTTTTTTAAGAAAGGCCCATTTTCATAATAAATTTAGCTACATTTTTATCAAATGTATTATGCTTTTGAGCTAATGTTCTAGTACAAATTCTAATAAAATTATACTAGCAGGGTACCCGCGCAATGCGGCGGCGGGTACCCGGTGACTAATTTTGTGGCGAGCAACTATTTTTCATTTATATCGCGTGTTGCAGCGGGGTTGAATTTTAGCCGACGCATTTTTTTCATTTTTTTTATTGTAACTTTTTGGTTTCGTAATTTTTATGATATTTTTATAAATATAAACCATAAGCCACTCGTAAAGCAAAAGTAGCATGTTCATGTTTTAGGTTGCTGCTGGATCTTGAATAATGTATTAATTATATTGTACTTTGTGGTTAAAAAATTGTATTTTTTGATGAGGGGTGTTTTTAATAATGTATTAATTGTATTAGGTGAGTATTCTTTTTTTAGTTTTACGTATGCTTTGAGTCCTTGTAAATAATGCTTATAAGGTAGTATTTTTCACTTAAAGGGTATTTTAATGACTACTATTTAATAGCATTTATTATGTTTGATAGAAAAGTGGTATGAAAATGACTCCATGCTTATTTTTGTTGTACCATATGCTTGTTTTGTTGTAATTCTCAAAATTTGGTGCATTAAAGTGTTGTAAACCATGCTTTATTTTTTGTAAGTCTGAAAAATTTGGAGAGAGATTTATTTGTGCATTATATGTAGTATAGATTTACGAGCACTCCCATGATACCACGTAAAAGTATGGGGACCATATATGCTATATTAGGTACCCTAAGGTACTAATAAGAAATTTTGTTTCTTTATGTAGATGATTAATTTAGGTAGTTCTGGCCGTCTTTTTAGGCTTTTGTCATACTTAAGATTAAGTTGGGTTGGGCTGGTTCGAGTTGGGTTACCAAACAAAATGTGTTTATGGACTATCTTTGTGAATTAACAGTAAAAATAATCAAAACATGCCTACAACTAGGGGTTTTCATGGGTCGGGTAATAAACCGAATAAACCGAAACCCGAACCGAACCGAACCGAAAAAAAACCGAACCGAACATATAACCGAACCGAACTTGTTAAAACCGAACCGAACCGAATTATAAATTCGGTTTTCGGTTTAGATATGAGTTTGGCTATCTGAACCGAAAACCGAATTTATATAAATATATATATATTTATATTATTTTATATATAAAAAATATCCACTAAAATTTTATACTAATATAAAAAACACTTTTTTATGCTTAAAATATTTTTTTTGCCAAAATATATATAATTAAATTTAAAAAAATATATAAATAGTGTAATTCTAAGTATAAATTTTGGTTTTCGGTTTTGACCCATAACCGAACCGAACTTCGGTTCGGTTCTTGGTTCGGTTCGGTTATAAATATTTTCGGTTCGGTTCGGTTCGGTTCTTAGGTTATGACCCAAAAAAAAATTTTAACCGAACAACCCGAACCGAATAAACTGATTAACCGAGAACCGAACCGATGAACACCCCTACCTACAACTAGGGGTGTTCATGGGTCGGGTAATAGACCGAATAAACCGAAAACTGAACCGAACCGAACAAAAAAAAAACCGAACCGAACATATAACCGAACCGAACTTGTTAAAACCGAACCAAACCGAATTAAAAATTTGGTTTTCGTTTTGGATATGGGTTTGGCTATCTGAACCGAAAACCGAATTTATATATATATATATATATATATATATATATATATATATATATATATATATATATATTATTTTATATATAAAAAATATCCATTAAAATTTTATACTAATATAAAAAACACTTTTTTATGCTTGAAATATTTTTTTTTTTTGCCAAAAAATATATATAATTAAATTTAAAAAAAAAATAAATAGTGTAATTCAAGTATAAATTTCGATTTTCGGTTTTGACTCATAACCGAACCGAACTTCGGTTCGGTTCGGTTTTCGGTTATGACCCAAAAAAATTTTTAACCGAACAACCCGAACCGAATAAACCGATTAACCGAGAACCGAACCAATGAACACCCCTACCTACAACTAGGGGTGTCAAATGGGTCGACGGTCGACCCGACCCGACCCGAACCCGATAAAGCCTTAAAGGGCCGGGTTCATCTGGGTTCAACTCGGCTTATCGGGTATGTCGGGTCAACCCGACCAACCCGATAGCCTTATAGGGTCGGGTTAGGGTTATATTTTTCATACGTTATCGAGTTCGGGTTCAACCCGATAACCCGATAATTGTATAAGCCTTCCTCGTTCTTTTTTCATTCATCACTGAGTTCACTTTAAAGACGGCATATTGTTTTTCTTCTTTATGAACATTATTGCTCTTTCACATGTAATGCTAATCTGATTGAATAATCAGACTCTTAACTCGTTAAATGCAACAAAGATGTAAGTGTCCACTTTCACTGATATAAATGGTAATGTTGCTGAAATACTATAAGCCCACCTATTTTCGATTAAATATACAGTTTTCATCCAACAGATTATTAGAGAAGAATTGATGAATAACTTTTGTTATTGGTTAGAATGTTGTTTGTTACTTTTTGCTTCTTATTTAGTTGTGCTCTTGGATTTCTCATTAATCAAAGAAGAAAGTTTTATACTTTTAATGTTCTTTTAATGAATTAAACGAATTTACAAGTAGTGCCTACTATTGGATTTTTCATACAAATTGCAAGTGAAATGGCTTGGTATTTTTTCTTTGTATAAAAATTATACCAACCCGAATTGACCCGATAACCTAACCCGATATAACCTGAACCCGATAACCCAAATTCTTATAGGGTCGGGTTGCGGGTCATATTTTTTTAGTCCAAAACCCGATACAACCCGACCCGATATACCCGATAACCCGACAACCCAACCCTATAACACCCCTACCTACAACTAGAGGCAGGGGGCGGTACCATAATGGGGGCAGTGTGGGCAGCTGCCCCCATAAAGTTCACTCAAGTAATATCGATTGATCAGATAGATGGGTAAATAGTATAACTCTGAAAATTTATCCAATAGCATCACAGTCAAGTGATTAAGGACATTTTCACTTTCGTTGAGATATAATGTTCGATTCTTGTGTTACTCTATAGATTTTTGTGCATTTTTGTTTTGCTTCAACTCCTTGTGTTAATATCGACTAGAAAAAGTAAGTTGTACTAAATATTGTGCATTTCATCATCAATTCTTAGTTTTGGTTCTCGCATGCAAACAAATACCGAAAAATTCACTTTCATTAAAAGTAAAATCAATTTCATTAAAGCAACAAAGGTCGAGTTACTGACATGACACGACTTGGACTTACTTTTAACTTTTGCGCCCTCTTAAAAGTTTTTATGGTGTCGTCCTTGACTAGGGGTGTGCATTGTTTGGGTAATAACTGAATAAACCGAAAATTAAAATCGAACTGAATCGAAAAAAAATGAACCGAACTCATAACCGAACCGAATTTGCTAAAACCGAACCGAACTGAACTAAAATTTCGATTTTCGGTTTGGATATGGTTTTGGCTATCTAAACCGAAAACCGGATTTACATAAATATATATACTTTTTTGCATATATTTATATATACAAAAAGACTATTAAATTGTATCCTAACATAAAAGGAAAAACTTTTCATGCTTGAATTAATTTTGATTTGCCAAAAATTTATATAATTAATTTTTTTTTAATATAATGGTAATTTTGGATATTCGGGTTAATCCGAAAATCGAACCGAATACAAATTCGATTTTCGGTTCGGTTCGGTTGAATTTTAGTTCGGTTCGGTTTTCGGTTTTGACCTAGAAATCTTTTTTAACCGAACTAACCCAATCGAATAAACCGAACAACCCGATAACCGAACCGTTGAACACCCCTACCTACTACATCATACAACATCACTGATGCAAGGAGTAAAATTTTTTAAATTTACATTTTGTATATTTATGATATTATCACTTTACACCAATGGCTCTTCTTTTATCTCTTGCAGCATATATCATTCTCTGCAGTAAATAGCTTGATGATTTCCCAAATAGAAAACACGTTTGATTAAAGTTAAAAAGTAAATAAATAAATAAATAATAAAAATGAGTAATGTTGTGAGATTAAAATGCATTCACTAAAAACAAAAAATAATATATTAAATAGTTTAATACTTATTTAGAATTTAAACCACTAATTTTCTTCACTCTTACGCCATTACCCATATAAACATAAAAGAAATCACACAAATTGATGCTACTATACATTGTTGCCGTTATGCACAGTTAATCACCTAATGTAAATAAAAGAAAGAGTATTACTTTAAACTGTAAAAGTTGATCTCTTTCTGACTAGGGCAGAGCGTGGCTGGGGAGCGATTGGGATTTATGTGGTGCTCGTAAAATACATAATTCGTCCTTCTCTAATGTGAAATTATATCAAAAATGCATCTTGTCTAAAAAAATTTACAAATAAATCTTAATAAGTTTTAATGAAATGCACATAGCAATTTTTTATTTTGCGTCCACTCTTGCTTTTCGATATAGTTACAAATATGGTCACCGTAAAAACTGTACTTGCACATTTAGTTCCCTAAGTATATGAATTTTTATTTTATTTTTTTAATATATATATATATATATATATATATATATATATATATATATATATATATATATATATATATATATAGGGTGAGGATACAATGAGAAGTCCTTTAAAATGAGAAGGATGAGAAGCCATCTCAACCATTGGATTATGTTTAATAAATAAAAAAAACAAAGTGTTATTATTGTAAATAATTAAAGTTTGAGGGGTAAATCTGTTGCATTAGAATGTCAAATAACTGATCAGCATATACAACACAAAATTTTGATCCCCTTTTCATTTCAAACCCTAATTTCACACATACCGCACCACCAATCACCACCGCACCACTAATCACCACCGCACCACCAATCACCACCGCAGCACAAATCACCATAGCACCACCAATAACCACCGCACCACCAATAACCATCGCACCACCAATAACCACTGTACCACCAATCACCATCGCACCACCAATAACCACCGCACCATCAATCACCAACTAATCACCAACTGATGCAGTAGCTATTGAACTGAGATGGAATAACTTTTAGTTTGCGGCCTATAAGCATAAGTTAGGTTAGATGTAGTCTGTGCCATGTGCGAAAGTGACTTTGTATTCTTGATTTTTTATCTGATGCAGTAGCTATTGAACTGAGATGCAGTAACTTTTAGTTTGCGGCATATAAGCATAAGTTAGGTTAGATGTAGTTCGTTTCATATACGAAAGTGACTTTGTATTCTTGATTTTTTATCTGATGCAGTAGTTAATGAACTTAGATGCAGTAGCTTTTAGTTTGCGGCGTATAAGCATAAGGTAGGTTAGATGTAGTTCGTTTCATGTACGAAAGTGACTTTGTATACTTGATTTTTTATCTGATGCAGTAACTATTGAACTGAGATGCAGTAACTTTTAGTTTGCGACATATAAGCATAAACTATGTTAGATGTTGTATGTGCCATGTGCGAAAGTGACTTTGTATTCTTGATTTTTTATCTGATGCAGTAGCTATTGAACTGAGATGCAGTAACTTTTAGTTTGCGGCATATAAGCATAAGTTAAGTTAGATGTAGTATGTACCATGTGCGAAAGTGACTTTGCATTCTTGATTTTTTATCTGATGTAGAAGCTATTGAACTGAGATGCAGTAACTTTTAGTTTGCGGCATATAAGCATAAGTTAGGTTAGATGTAGTCCGTTTCTTGTACGAATGTGACTTTGTATTCTTGATTTTTTATTTGATGCAATAGCTATTGAACTGAGATGCAGTAACTTTTAGTTTGTGGCGTATAAGCATAAGTTAGGTTAGATGTAGTCCGTTTCATGTACGAAAGTGACTTTGTATTCTTGATTTTTATCTGATGCACTAGCAGTTGAACTAAGATGCAGTAGCTTTTAGCTTGTGGCATATGAGAACAAGTTAGGTTAGATGTAGTTTGTGCCATGTTCGAAAGTGACTTTGTATGCTTGATTATTTATCTGATGCAGTAGCTATTGAACTGAGATGCAGTAACTTTTAGTTTGCGGTGTATAAGCATAAGTTAGGTTAGATGTAGTCCGTTTCATGCACGAAAGTGACTTTGTATTCTTGATTTTTTATCTGATGCACTAGCAGTTGAACTAAGATGCAGTAGCTTTTATTTGGGGCATATGAGAATAAGTTAGGTTAGATGTAGTTTGTGCCATGTGCGAAAGTGACTTTGTATGGTTGATTACTTATCTGATGCAGTAGCTATTGAACTGAGATGCAGTAACTTTTACTTCCATAAGCTTATGATGCAGTTGATCCCAATGGAAATATTACAATCAAGTGGGACATTATTAGTTGGACTCTTGATGGCTATTTTGTAAGTACTAATTTACTCATTGTTTTGAATTTTCCAATCATCCATAGTTTATGTCAAAGCTATTTCATTAAAGATTTAATATATTAGATGTTGAAACTTTTTCGTTCTCTGTAAATTTACTCTGTTCTACATGTTGGATATTCTAATGAGTTTGATAATTTGTTTAGGCGGTTGTTACCATGTATAACTTCTAGCAATACGGTCACATTTCACCTCCGGGGTGAACCTTAGGATGGACATGTGCTGAAAAAGAGTTAATATAGAGCATGATGGGTGGTCAACCAACTGAACAAGGAGATTGTTCAAGATGCAAAAACTACATCTCCACACTGCTGCAAGAAAACACCTTCAAGCGTTGTTTTTAAATCTTTGTATATTGTTTATTAAAGAGCATTGTAGACACAAATTTTCAAGTTGGTTTTTTTATATATATAAGTTGTACATGTATATTGTTTATGACATGCATTTAAGAGTTTGTATATTGTTTATTAATTTTACAAAATGAGTCAGTACTTCATTTCATCCTTTTTATAAGTTGTACATGTTTATAATGATACAAAATGTGTTTGTTTGCTTATTAGTACGAGTGATGACTTGGTTTTTAAATTTGATGTCGTAGGTGTTTAGTTGTCACGTATATGGCTACATTAGGTTACCTATAGGTTGCAGTATGGATTAAAATGTGTTTGTTTGGTTATTTGTATGAACGATGCACTTGATTTTGAAATGTGATGCAGTATGGGTTAAAATGTGTTTGTTTGGCTAAATTAGGTTACCCGTAGGTTGCATATTCTACTGCATCACTATGTATATTCTACTGCATCACTATGTATAATCTACTGCATCACAATACACTCAACAAAAGAATCCTATACTGAGATAGTATTACTGCATCATAATGTTACATATTACTACATTGCTATGTATATTCTACTGCATCACTTTGTATATTCTAGTGCCTTGCAATGCACTAAACAAAATAACACAATGCAATAAATTACTTAAAATGAGAAGAAAGATACTTGGTATATTTCGGAAACACTGAAATAGTATTTTTTTTTTTTTTTTTTTTTTTTTTGTTGTTTGGTAATCAATGTTATACGTCTCACAAAGGAAAACATGTCTTGAAAGTAAAGCTTCAATATCTATACTTCAAACTATAAAGAATTTCTTTAAAAAGAATACAAAATTCATGTTTATTAACGATTTTATGGCTAAATTAGGTTACTAGTAGGTTGCATTATGGGTAAAAATGTGTTTGTTTGCTTATTTGTATGAACGATGCACTTGATTTTCAATTGTGATGCAGTAGGTGTTTAGTTATCACGTATATACAAGGTTAATTAGTCGACTTTCAAAGTTTGAAAAGTAATGACGACAGTAACTTGTATAAACATGATAGTGAAATGTTAAATACAAAAATTGTATATGGTTATGTGAAGGAAATACTTGTTGTCTACGGAATCACTAGTATCAATGCATTCAATGTATATGGCTAACTTAGGTTACCTGTAGGTTGCATTATGGGTCAAAATGTGTTTGTTTGCTTATTAGTATGAGTGATGCACTTGGTTTTTAAATTTGATACCGTAGGTGTTTAGTTGTCACGTATAAGGCTGCGTTAGGTTACCTATAGGTTGCAGTATGGGTTAAAATGTGTTTGTTTGCTTATTTGTATGAACGATGCACTTGATTTTGAAATGTGATGGAGTAGGTGTTTAGTTTTCACGTATATGGCTAAATTAGGTTACCCGTAGGTTGCATATTCTACTGCATCACTATGTATATTCTACTGAATCACTATGTATAATCTACTGCATCACTATGTATATTTTACTGCATCACTATACACTAAGCAAAAAATCCTATACTAAGATAGTATTACTGCATCATAATGTTACATATTACTTCATCACTTTGTATATTCTACTGCATCACTTTGTATATTCTACTGCCTTGCAATACACTAAACAAAATACCACAATGGAGTAAATTATTTAAAATGAGAAGAAAGATACTTGGTATATTTCGGAAACACTGAGATAGTATTTTATTGTAGTTTGGTAATCAATGTTATACGTCTCACAAAAGAAAACATGTCATTGAAAGTAATGCTTCAATATCTATACTTGAAGTTATAAATAATTTCTTTAAATAGAATACAAAAATCATGTTCGTTAACGATTTTATGGCTAAATTAGGTTACCCGTAGGTTGTATTATGGGTCAAAATGTGTTTGTTTGCTTATTTGTAAGAACGATGCACTTGATTTTCAATTGTAATGGAGTAGGTGTTTAGTCGTCACGTATATGCAAGGTTAATTAGTCGACTTTCAAGGTTTGAAAAGTAATAACGACAGTAACTTGTATAAACAAGATAGTGAAATGTTAAATACACAAATTGTATATGGTTAGGTGAAGGAAATAGTAGTTGTCTACGGAATCACTAGTATCAATGAATTGAATGTGTATGGCTAACTTAGTTTACCCGTAGGTTGCATTATGGGTCAAAATGTGTTTGTTTGCTTATTAGTATGAGTGATGCACTTGGTTTTTAAATTTGATGCCGTAGGTGTTTAGTGGTCACATATATGGCTACATTAGGTTACCTATAGGTTGCAGTATGGGTTAAAATGTGTTTGTTTGCTTATTTGTATGAACGATGCACTTGATTTTGAAATGTGACGTAGTAGGTGTTTAGTTGTCACGTATATAGCTAAATTAGGTTACCCGTAGGTTGCATATTCTACTGCATCATTATGTATATTCTACTGCATCACTATGTATAATCTACTGCATCACTATGTATATTGTGATGCAGTAACTGTTCACATTGTGATGCAGTAACAGTTTACATTGAGATGCAGTATAAAAATGAGATGAAGTACAAAATACATCCAAGTTTACATTGAGATGCAGTACAAAATATATTGTGATGCAGTAACAGTTTACATTGTGATGCAGTATAAAAATGAGATGCAGTACAAAATACATCCAAGTTACATAATTTTTTACATTGTGATGCAGTAACAGTTTACATTGAGATACCCATATACAAGCCATTTAAGATGGAATCCATCATTATTCCCATTACAAATATATTTATATATATTTTTCTGTAAGCTCATACATGATAATAATGATAATGGTAACTTGTAACGACCAAAAATAGGATCTTGATCAACGTTATTTCAATCTTTCTTTCTTCTTTTCTTTCACCTCGTCAATATTGTATGGTGCAGCAGTGTATGCATAAATATGAAAACTTGCATAAAACACCATCTCTATGATCACCAATGCGTTTTGCAATGCTTGATGGATATGTGACACATCCGGCCAAAAATGATCTGCTGTAATTATGCCTACTGCCACCAAACCACTGAGTACAATTCCTTGAAAATAAGCATACATAATAGTACAATATTATTGCAAAGGCTACAAAGAACATGGATTACATAAACCAAGAGTCCAAGTTCGAAATAAAACTGAACTAATTTCACTCAAATTTAAGTTCAAGTCACCCAAAATTTTAAGAATCCTTATATGTAAATATGAAAGTGATTATTTGACATGGAGTAATAATACTCAAACTATAGGTAAATAATATGGAGTAGAAGATAGTGTTTGAATATGCTTTTGCTAATTGAAGCCATAATAATCACTTTTGACAGCGCCGAGAGTTTGGATAATTTTGATTATTAAAGCAAGTAATAGACAAATAAGGGAAAATTCATTAAAATGGGGACAATGGATATTGGTTTCAGCAACACGTCATGAAGATTTGTGTTTATACCAAGAGGAACCCCAAATTCGCAAACTTATTATGTGTACTTGTGTATTACAGACTACCTATTTTTTTCCAAATAAGTTTTCTTGTACGTTACATTGTGATTCAGTAACAATTTACATTGAGATGCAGTACAAAATATATTGTGATGCAGTAACTGTTCACATTGTGATGCAATAACAGTTTACATTGAGATGCAGTATAAAAATGAGATGAAGTACAAAATACATCCAAGTTTACATTGAGATGCAGTACAAAATACATTGTGATGCAGTAATAGTTTACATTGTGATGTAGTAACAGTTTACATTGTGATGCAGTAACAGTTTATATTGAGATGCAGTATAAAAATGAGATGCAGTACAAAATACATCCAAGTTACATAATTTTTTTACATTGTGATACAGTAACAGTTTACAGTGAGATACACATATACAAGCCATTTAAGAGGGAATCCGTCATTATTCTCGTTACAAATAAATTAATATATATTTTTCTGTAAGCTCATACATGATAATAATGATAATGGTAACATGTAACGACCAAAAATAGGATCTTGATCAACGTTATTTCAATCAGTTTTTCTTCTTTTCTTTCACCTCGTCAATCTTGTATGGTGCAGCAGTGTATGCATAAATCTGAAAGCCTGCAAAAAACACCATCTCCACGATCACCAATGCGTTTTGCAATGCTTGATGGATATGAGACACATCCGGCCAAAAATGATCTGCTGTAATTATGCCCACTGCCACCAAACCAATGAGTACAATTTCCTGAAAATAAGCATACATAATAGTACAATATTATTGCAAATGCTACAAAGAACATGGATTACATAAACCAAGAGTTCCAGATTCGAAATAAAATAGAACTAATTTCAATCAAATTTAAGTTCAAGTCACCCAAAATTTTAAGAATCCTTTTACATAAATATGAAAGTGATTATTTGACAGGAAGTAATAATACTCAAAAGTATAGGTAACTAATATGGAGTAGAAGATAGTGTTTGAATATGCTTTTGCTACTTGAAGCCATAATAATCACTTTTGACAGCGCTGGGAGTTTGGATAATCTTGATTATTAAAGCAAGTAATAGAAAAATAAGGGAAAATTTATTAAAATGGGGACAATGGACATTGGTTTCAGCAACACGTCATGAAGATTTGTGTTTATACCAAGAGGAACCCCAAATTCGCAAACTAATTATGTGTACTTGTGTATTACAGACTACCTATTTTTTGCCAAATAAGTTTTCTTGTACGTTACATCGTGATGCAGTAACAGTTTACATTGAGATGCAGTACAAAATACATTGTGATGCAGTAACTGTTTACATTGTGATGCAGTAACAGTTTACATTGGGATGCAGTATAAAAATGAGATGAAGTACAAAATACATCTAAGTTTACATTGAGATGCAGTACAAAATACATTGTGATGCAGTAACAATTTACATTGTGATGCAGTAACAGTTTACATTGAGATGCAGTAACAGTTTATATTGTGATGCAGTAACAGTTTACATTGAGATGCATATAAAAATGAGATGCAGTACAAAATACATCCAAGTTGCATAATTTTTTTACATTGTGATGCAGTAACAGTTTACATTGAGATACCCATATACAAGACATTTAAGAGGGAATCCGTCACTATTCTCATTACAAATATATTTATATATATTTTTCTGTAAGCTCATACATGATTATAATGATAATGGTAACTTGTAACGACCATAAATAGGATCTTGATCAACATTATTTCCATCATTTTTTCTTCTTTTCTTTCACCTCGTCAATCTTGTACGGTGCAGCAGTGTATCCATAAATCTCAAAGCCTGCGAAAAACACCATCTCAACGATCACCAATGCGTTTTGCAATGCTTGATGGATATGTGACACATCCGGCCAAAAATGATCTACTGTAATTATGCCAACTGCTGTAACACCCCCTAATTTGAAATGCGGCAGCGGAATAGCAATTAGGGTGTTACGGTGAGGATCGAAGTCATAATGATTGAAAACGACTCGAAAGAGACGTTTTAAAACATAAATTCATTTATAGAAATTTGAATACAATAGGTCCATATCAGAGTATTATAATAAAAGTCTTGATGTTTTGAACTAAATCAAACATCTTTTATTTTACACCATTATTGAAATAAAGTAGACAAGTTTTGAAGTTTTTGCCGCCCGTTCTATGCTTACTTCCCCTGCTAAATACCTGAGATACATGCTTAAAAGTCAACAAAAATGTTGAGTGCAATCATAGAGTTTGAATTTAATAATCATTTTGATACACAAGTAAGATTGTATTGGAAAATACAATTAGTTTGAAAATATTGATATTGCAGTTCATATATTGCTCTAAGTCTCATGACACGCAAACGTTAACAAATACCGTAAAAACGGAGGTGTTTATCAAATCAATGATAAATTTGCCCTCGTGTAATAGGTGATTTGCCAGTTCCTATTTTTACTCAAATATAATTATCACGACTAATACGACTAACCACATGCATAATGGCATTCCGTCAAGTATTAATGGGACAGGTTGTCAAACCTTAAATAGATCTATTCATTATATTCGCGTTCACCTCAGTGATTAATGGCTCATGATTAAGGGTCTTTTGGCAATAGCTAACTTAGGCATATATCAGTCAGGAAGCATACAGAAAAATACTTGCGATCTGTTTATAACATGTATCACCCTCACGGAGTTTTTGAAAATAAGTAAATGTGAGGCTATGACTCACCTTGATTGATACTAAAAATGAAGAAAATAAAGTCGGACGTATTTATGATGACGGATTCGAAACACAACCTGATAAATAAATTTATCTAAGAACTTGACCAAATACTATTTGGTAAATACGAAGGAATAACAAATATTAAATATTCGTTATGACGAATAAGTGATGTGCAATGAAAATCTTGTGATATGCATGATATGACAAAACATGATTTTTAAATTATCCATCGAAGTTTTACCTTTTTAATCGTAAGTAAAATATTAACTTTTTAAATATCGTTATATATTTTATTAACGTTACGTTAAATAATATATATATATATATATATATATATATATATATATATATATATATATATATATATATATATATATATATATATATATATATATATATATATAAAATAAAGTTTTAAATGTAACATGAAATAAATTGACGAAAATAGAAAATAAATAAGAATGATAAATTTATATTTAGTCTTTGTCTCCTTTTCCAATTTTACCATTTTTACTCTAACGATATTTGCGTTACACCGTTAGTCCTTTTTATATATATTTCAACTATAGTCCTCTACTTTGTCCACAAATCAATACTAAGCTTATAATATTAACTTTTATCACTTTTTACCCTTAAGTTTCTGTATTTATAGGTTTAGTCCTTTCTTTTTAATAGTTACACATTTAGTCCCTTTAGGTGTCGTCGCGTTACATTTTTAGTCCAAATTTGCAAAAATATTTATAAAATTTTTCTAGTTGATAATAAGCTTATTTAGTTGATAATAAGCTAATTTCAACAGCTTATTTATTTAAAAGCTTATTTTTTTAGCTTATGGGCTTTGAACGATCCAATAATAGGCCCGTTAAGAGTTTTGGAGGCGAGGGCATGGAAAATGTTTTGGGCTTGGCTTTGGGCTATTTTTATGATTCTAAAAACATTTCATATGGGCCCAGTGGGCTTACGGATTTTAAATGCTTAATGGGCTTGGATTGAGCCCAATCGACAAACATAAGGTTTTTGTTATAAATTTTTGGTTTGAAAAACTTGTTATTGCCGATTCATTTTGGGTCGAGTATGGTGTCAAAACATGATTATTTTAACAAGTCGTGTAAATGAAAATGTTAGTTTTCTAGGTGGTCTATGGAGTCGTGAAATAATATTGTACCTTTGTTAAGTGAAATTCAAAGTTATACGTATATTTTGTGGCATGTTTGGAACCGGTATATATTTTGAAAACTTGCAAATATTTACTAAGTGTTACAATAATTTTCATGCGATGGATATGATTTGAAATGGGTGCGTGAAATGCTCGTAACGTTACAACTAAGGTGAATTATGTGTGCTACGTGACTCCTAGGCCTTCCAAGATAGAGGCTAGTCACGATTCGTGTACTAAGTATTAATATTTACGTGTAATATAAGTGCTAAGTGATATACGTTCGAAACAATCAAAACAAAGTGCATGACAAAACTTTAACGTGTGATATGGAATGAAAATGAGTATAAAAGACTTACAAACACCTTAGAGGTGATCAAGAGTCGAGTGTGATAGTATGGAACACAAGAAAATCATGTTTCACAATATAACCCAAACGTTATATATAAATATCAAACCCGATTTCCTTTCCTTGCTTCCAAATAATTATACAATCGACTTATGGTCTTGTGAGAATAGTTTGAAGGACGAAATAACTCAGTGAAAGAGTATGAGAATGAATAAGAGCAAGTGCATGCATGTACGTTATATATTACTCGAATATATAACACGTAAGTGAGATAGTTTCATAGAAATCTTCACGTACTATTTGCATGTCAGGGAACTAGCTTCTTAGGTGAATAATATATTGATTTCCAAAGGTTTGTGAGAGCACAAAAGATGGAACATGTTGTGGTGATTCATGCTATTTGTCGACCAAGCATTTTTCTATATATACGATTTACAAAATCGTATACTACTTGTACATACTTGATCATTCTTAACATTTGAACATAGAATCAACTTAGAAATATTATTAGGAACGAATAGAAACAAACGGGAATCAAAACGGTTAAGTTTTGAATAATTTGTAAATCGGTTTGGTTTTGTAAGGGTCGAACACTTTGCCTCTTAAAAATGTATCAAAACTCAACGTATGGACGTGAGAATTGACACACTAATAGTTGGCTAGGAGGTTAATGAGATGAGAAAATAAAATACGTATGTCGTGCGTAAGATTTAGAAATAAACGAGGCATTTTTTGGAGGATTTGTGCTAGTCGATCGGATGAATATTAATGTTTTAGAAGTTGGGCTTTGGTCGATGGGCTTATGAATAGTGAAATGGAATTGGGCTAAAAATTAATTAAGGGTCCGATTGACTAATTAGGTGTAATTAGGATTTTTAATTATATTTAGGAAATATAATTAGGATTTAGGAATTAGTTTTAGGATTAAATGAAAAGTTTAGGTTTCGTGTAACGTGTCGAGGATTAATTCCGTCATTTCGTGAATTATATTATTTTGTGAAAATCATCAAAATAATATAATAAGAAAAATTTCAAATTTTTCCGAGAAAATGGGAATTAGAAATGATAACGAAGGATTATATATTTATTAATGATTTAATTACAAGAAATTTTTACAGGGTTCTACAGTACCCACTTGTCATTCTGAATTTCGTCCCAAAATTCGATTTTAAGAAATCTAACAAGTGCGTTCTATGAAAATATATTTCTCACGGAATCTATCTTCTCTTTCCCATGTATAAGTTGGTCCTCGCTTTGAGTCCCATCTAACCTTTACAATGGGGATACGATTTTGTTTGAGTTGTTTTATCTCTCTATCCATTATTTCCATAGGCTCTTCTGTTCACACTAGTTTGTCATCCAACCTAATCTCTTTTAGTGGAATGACGAGAGTTTCGTCAGACAAACATTTCTTGAGTTGTGATACGTGAAACGTAGGATGTACCCTACTGAGTTCTTCCGGAAGTTCTAACTTATACGCAACTGAACCAATTCTCTCCAGAATTTTGAAAGGTCCAATGTACCTCGGATTTAACTTTCCACGTCTTCCAAAGCGAATCATTCCTTTCCAAGGCGAAACCTTCAACATGACTTTGTCTCCTACTTGAAATTCCATAGGCTTTCTCCTGACATCAGCATAACTCTTCTGTCTGTCACGAGCAGCTTGCAAGCGTTGCTTGATTTGGAATATCTTCTCTGTAGTGTCATGTATTAGCTCTGGTCCGGTGAGTTGCATATCACCAACTTCTGTCCAACAGACTGGTGATCTGCACTTCCTTTCGTACAGTGCCTCAAAAGGTGCAGCCTTTATGCTGGCATGGTAGCTGTTATTGTATGAGAATTCAACTAATGGCAAGTGTCTATCCCAACCTTTTCCGAAATCAATCACACATGCTCGGAGCATATCTTCCAAGGTTTGGATTGTTCTTTCACTTTGTCCATCGGTTTGCGGATGATAAGCGGTGCTCATATCTAACCGAGTACCAAGATATTTCTGTAACGATTCCCAGAATCTTGAGGTGAATCGGCTATCTCTATCAGAAATAATAGATATTGGCACCCCATGTCTAATCACAATTTCTTTAAAATACAACTGAGCGAGTGTTTCCATCTCGTCAGTTTCCTTGATTGGTAGAAAATGTGCAGACTTGGTTAATCGATCGATGATAACCCAGATTGTATCTAATCCGGTCGAAGTCTTTGGTAATTTGGTAATAAAATCCATGGTGATTCGTTCCCATTTCCAGACCGGAATTTCTGATTGCACGAGTAATCCTGATGGTTTCTGAGTCTCTGCCTTTACTCTAGAACAGGTTAAACATTTACCAACATACTCGGCGATATCAGCTTTCATATTTGGCCACCACTAATTCTTCTTAATATCTTGGTACATCTTATTGGAACCGGGATGAATAGAATATTTGGATTTATGAGATTCATGCATGATAAGGTCTCGAATACCTCCAAAAAGAGGAATCCAATATCTTTCCTTAAAACATAACATTCCATCATTTCTTCTCACAAATTCTTTTTCATTATTTGGCATTCTGTCAACCTGATCTTCCAGGTTTGACCTTCTGTCAATTTTCTCATATTGCCGGTTTTCTTCTTGTAGAGCTTCTGCTTGAGCTTTGATGATTTGAGCTGGAAGTGGCGAATGAATTGTCATTCCTAGAGATCGAACTCTAAGAGGTTTAATTCTATCTTTTCTACTCAACGCATCGGCTACTACATTCGCTTTACCAGGGTGGTAACGAATTTCACAGTCATAGTCATTGAGTAATTCTAACCATCTTCGTTGTCTCATGTTCAGCTCCTTCTGATCTAGTATATGCTGTAGACTCTTGTGATCGGTGAAAACCGTACACTTTGTACCGTATAGGTAATGTCTCCATATCTTAAGAGCAAAAACTACTGCTCCTAATTCTAGATCATAAGTGGTGTAATTTTCTTCATTCTTCTTCAGCTGTCGTGAAGCATAGGCTATAACTCTGTCTCTTTGCATTAGTACCGCACCTAAACCATGATGAGATGCGTCACAATACACTACAAAGTTCTCATTGCCTTCCGGTAATGCTAATATTAGTGCTTCACAAAGCTTCTGTTTCAGCAGTTGAAATGCTGACTCTTGCTTCTCTTCCCAAATATACTTCTTGTTCTTCTGGGTTAGTTCCGTCAAAGGTTTTGCAATCTTTGAAAAACCTTCTATAAATCTCCGGTAATAACCAGCGAGACCTAAGAATTGACGAATTTTGGTTGGGGTGGTGGGTGACGTCCAACCTTTTACTGCTTCTATCTTCGCGGGATCTACATGGATACCTTTGTTGTTGATGATATGGCCTAAAAATTGAACGGTAGAAATCCAAAAATCACATTTGGAAAACTTGGCGTACAACTTTTCTTTCTTAAGTAACTCCAAAATAGTCCTTAAGTGTTTGGCATGCGCTTCTTTGTTGCGCGAATAGATTAAAATATCATCAATGAACACAATAACGAATTTATCCAAGTATGGTTTGCATACTCGGTTCATTAAATCCATGAATACAGCTGGTGCATTGGTAAGACCAAATGGCATCACTTGAAATTCATAATGTCCGTATCGTGTTCGAAAAGCTGTCTTGGGAATGTCCTCTTCCCTAACTCTTAATTGATGATATCCTGATCTTAGATCGATTTTTGAGTAAACACTTGATCCTTGTAATTGGTCAAATAGATCGTCGATCCTTGGCAATGGATATCGATTCTTCACCGTGAGTTTGTTCAACTCCCTGTAATCGATACACATTCGGAACGTTCCATCTTTCTTTTTGACAAATAGGATTGGTGCTCCCCAAGGGGATGAGCTTGGTTGAATGAATCCTTTATCTGATATTTCTTTCAACTGTTCAGATAATTCTTTCATTTCGGAGGGTGCTAATCGATATGGTGCTTTTGCAACTGGTGCTGCTCCAGGTACTAAATCGATGCGGAATTCTACTTGACGGGTTGGTGGGATTCCAGGTAAATCTTCGGGAAATACATAAGAAAATTCTTTTACAACTGGCACTTCATCAAGTTGTTTCTTCTTTTCTTTTGTTTCTCCTCCCGTTACTTGGATTTGAAATACATGGCATCCTTTTCTTATGTATTTCATCGTCTTGGCGTACGAAATGATATTGAACGAAGTTTTAGGTTTATCACCTTGAATGATTAAGGTTTCACCGTCGAATGGAATTTGGATGATTTTCTCGTCACAAATTATTCTGGCACGGTGTTTAGATAACTAATCCATACCAATGATGACATCAAAACTTCCTAATTGGATGGGCATAAGATCGATAGGGAAAGATTTATTTAGAAGGGTTAAGGTGCAGTTTTCGATTAGGGTATTGGTACTTAGAATATTTCCATCTGCTAATTCTATTTCATAGATAGTATCTAATTCTACAGGAGTAATATTTAGAATTGCGGCAAACGAAGTAGACACAAAACTTTTATCTGCTCCTGAATCAAATAATATCTTAGCATCTTGTTGATTTAATAGGAACGTACCCGTAACAACATCAGAATTCTGCGTTGTGTTCCCATCACCAAGTACATACGCTCTTCCTCGGGCAACATTATTGGTAATTTTCGGACATTGAGTTCTGTAATGTCCAACCTCACCACAACCATGGCACTTTACTGCTATCGGTCGTGTGTTGGCTCCAGTCGCTCGACAGTCCCTTTTCATGTGACCAATTCTTCTACAGTTGCCACAAGCAGCCTTACATGCTCCAGTATGATGCATGTTGCACTTGTTACATGGGGGTAGAGTTCCGGCATAACCTTTACTTTCTGCAGGCACTGCTGCATAAGCCCTGGTAGCTTCTTGCCGACGATTTTGTTGCTGATGATGATTACTACGGTTCTGCTGTTGATCTCTGTTGCGGTTGTTGCTTTGATTGTTGTTGTGGTTGTAACTCCGGTTACCACTGTAACTGTTGTTGTAGCTGCGGTTGTTGCTATTGTTATTCCCACGGTTGTCAGCACTTCTCTTATGCTCATTGATCACGTAGGTAGAACCTCTTTTGATCACCCGGGTTAACAATCTCCGTGCAAGCCCCATAGCTTCTTCTACTGTCTTTGGATTCGATGAGGTAACATCCCCTTCAATGGATGGTGGCAGTCCCTCCACATATTTCTCCAATGCTTGTTCAACATCGGGTACTATAGTTGGGCACAACACGGACAACTCCAGAAACTTTCTGTCGTATGTCTTCAGGTCATTGTACCTTACTACTAGCTGATGAAATTCATCCTCTAGATTTCTGATCTCTGTCCTTGGACAATACTTCTTAAGCATTTTATTTTTCAACTCATTCCACGAAAGTTTGAAAGCTTCATCTGGACCCATAGCATTCGCAGTAGTGTTCCACCACGATAGTGCTTCTCCTTGAAGAGTTCCTGTAGCAAAGGTAACTTTGCTATTCTCAGAACAACCACTCCTCTTGAAAACTGTCTCAGTATGCTCAAACCAATGGGCCATTTCAGTCACTCCTTCAATTCCTTTGAAGTTTGTTAGCTTGCAAGTCATGAAGTCCTTGTAAGTACAATTACGTGGAGTAACTGTATTAGCTTCACGATTTGCACCATTGATATTATTCAAACGATCCGTTTCACGAGCTGCAGATCACTACTAGAAAAAGGTCTATCCTTGACTCGCATTTTATGACGCACGCTACAAGATGACGCGCAAATAGCAAAGTCATAAAATAAGAGTCATAACGAGTAAATTTTATATTGGGGATGACTCACTTTAAGAAGCGTCATAAATATGGGTCATAATCACATTTTTGGCTAACTCCCGCCCACTTTTTTTCCCCAAAATCAAATGATTTTCATTATCCTTCCATACTTATCTAGGTCACCCATTTATCACTCCTCTCTGTCTTTCGATACAATCAAAGAACAAGAGAAGATCATCTTCTTCTTCTCTCTCTCTCATTCTCATCAGTCGACGCCATGGCCATCACCATCAAGAGGAGCCAAGGTGGTAGCTGGGGTTTGTTTGAGTCGTGTGCCGCCACCTCCACCACCTCACCTCACTTCTTTTTGATAAGTTGTAAGTCATCACACATCCATCTCGTCATTCTCTTTTTATTATAAAACCGATTATCAAAGTTTTCGTGGAATTAAATCAATCGAAAAAAAAATTCAACAAGTTTTAGTGGCTATAAACGGGATTAAATATGTTTTGATATCAAGATTCGTGTGGTAAAACCGAGAGGGTGTTTGTTGTTCAAGCTTATTTTCAGCTTATCTTATAGACTTATTTGGTTATTTGAAACTACTTATCATTTCTTATGACATATGCTTATTGTGCTTGTTGGTTTCAGCTTACCTGTTTCAGCTTATAAGATTTATTAGGAATTGGTTTGATTGAGTTTTGGTATAGCTTATTTGAGACCCTCGACTTATTTGAATTGAGCTATATTCATTTTCAGCTTATGTAGATTATGGCTTCTTTGGCCTTATTAGCTTAAAACTTGTGTTTGATTTTTGTTTCCTTCGATGTCAAAACACAACACCCAAAAGGGTGTGTTTTTGTTCGCTTCACAGCAAGGACACCACAAGAGTGGTTATGCTTGTTGTGTTCCTGTGTTCGGTTCAGAACAACACCCAAGAGGGTGTTTGGTTGCGTGTTAAAAACCCACCTGCAAGGGATGTTGGTTGGTTTGTTTGCGACCCACCACAGCAACCCATATAGGGTGTGTATGGCTTGGGATCTGGTCTACCAAGGCAGCCCATATAGGATGCGTTTGCTGCTGGTTTTTCTGCACAAAAAGCATGTGTTTCCTGCTGATTTTCTGCACCAAATACAGTTTTAGAACTACAGTTAGATACTATTGCTATTCTAGAATGATTAGTGATAATTCCAAACGTGTTAGATAATAATTTGTAAAATGACATTAGTGGCTCTAGTCGATCACATGGCTTGTCGAATGTCATAACTTCACAACATGCTAAAATCAAACTTGGAAAGTGACTACTAGTGGCTATACTTTATCACTTGTCTTGTCTAAATGTTGGCTGTACTTTATCTCCAAGCTGAACTCCGTAAGGCACCAGTCTGCCATGTTGCTTTTAGTAGCTTCATTGGAGCCTGAGTCTGTAAACTAGTTCTTTTATGAACTTAATGCTATTGTGTTCCTGATTTTGTCTAGTTCATTTGCTGCACTCGAGTCGTGTCTTAAGATCCTAGAGGTGGCAGTTTTGACCATATATCTATGATTGGGTCGATCCAGACAGCCAGTTATGTTGTATCTCTAATAGGTGAAATTGGTAACATGAAAAACTATTTTAAAAGGAAATGGGTCTACAAGTTCCCATTCTTAAGTTGTCATTATATGCACTGGAAGCCAGTGTGATGCTCATTCTCTTGAACCTACCAGTCCACCAGATACTTTTACATTAATATGTGTAGTTAGAGCATGCCTATGCCTTTTTATCTATGACTATTTCTTATTTTATAACACCTGAATCATCTGTCTAGGTATTGGAAAATAAGATGATTTGGAGATATTGTTTATGAGCGCATTTAACTATTAGAAACTTATGTCAATGTTTATCATAGTATTACAGTATTGGTTTTCGTGGATGAAGCCAAAGGTGTATACATATCGATTGTTGAAAACTTGATAATTATATATTTTCTGAAGTAAGCACTTTTTTTCGTATGCCTATTAATATATTATTTTGCTAATTGTAGTACGGTCCAATAGCCCGCATTGATTTGAAAGTCCCACCAAGACCTCCAGGTTATGCTTTTGTTGAGGTGTGTTCCCTGTTGCTGACATTTGACGCCACCACTTGCATATATCTTTTTATCTTATTTTCTGATATTGAATGTTGTTCTTCTCGTAGTTTGATGAGGCTCGTGATGCTGAAGATGCTATCAGGGGTCGTGATGGCTATGATTTCGATGGGCACAGATTAAGGGTTAGTCGCACATACAAGGCACACATATATATTTATTCGTTAAGGTGGAAATGGTAGTGACAGTAACCAATATAATGTTATTGTTATAATAGGTGGAACTTGCCCATGGTGGCCGCGGTAACTCATCTTCTACAGATCGTCATAGTCACGGTAGTGGTCGGGGTGCTCATGTTGGAGGAGTATCAAGACGATCTGATTACAGAGGTACAAATATTGGATTGAAATTTGTCTTTTTTATCTTGGTCATATGGATATATTGATCCCGTATATGTGAATTCTATGATGCAGTTTTGGTCACTGGGTTACCCTCTTCTGCTTCATGGCAAGACCTTAAGGTTGGTATCTTTTAAAACTTTAATTGGTGGTTTGTAACATTTGCACTCCATAATAAATCCTCTTGAATCTGTATTAACCACACTCTACTCACTCCGCACACCTCTGCCCAACCTGCTATAAGCTCAGCAATCTGCAATGTTAGTCAGTAACCAACACCATTGTATGCTAACGTCACTTAGTGCATGATACAGTTGCTAAAGTATTTGCCTTTTATCTGTCTAATTGCGAAAGTGAACTGGGCATTATTGCATCTGGATTTAACAATTTAGTTTTCTTTTGGGACCAAAGGTTTTTGTTTGTGCCATTTTCCTGCTAGTCTAAAATCTTGTAAGGTTTCTCATCAAAGCAGTTGTTGCACCGTGGACAAAAGTCGAATATTGCCGTCATTTTATGATGAAACAAGTATTCTTATTACTAGTTGGAGGTGAATAGATGTTTTATGCATAGTTTTGGGTAACATTTGATTGAAAATGTTGAAAGGTATTTGGTTTATCTGAACATTTTAATAGATTTTTGTTATGCTAAATCTCAATTTTTTCAACGTTACATTTTTTTCTTCTACTACCCCTATATTAAGGCAGTGATGCATAATTTATTTGACTGAAGCGCTGTTTGGCTCACTTTTATTTTCCAGGATCACATGCGTCGAGCCGGGGATGTTTGTTTCTCTCAAGTGTTTAAGGAGGGTGGCGGTAAGATTATAATCAGATTGATGGAAAACGTGTTCGATACAGGCTTGATGGCTCAAAGATCATTAAGGTGATTGCTTATTTTCTTGTTATATATGTCGATGTTCTTGAAGTTGTTTTTTGCTCCTGTTATAACTTGACTTGTATGTTTTTGCAGATCTACTTGGACCCAAAGGCTCGTAATGACACCGAGTACAAGCTGGAAACATTCAGTGGAGTCTACAGGAAGCTTTCTGGTAAAGACGTCGTGTTTGAGTACCCCATGACAGAAGCTTAAGATGTGTTAGCTAGCTAGGCGTTTTGGAATATAGAAATCGTATTGTAGTAACTTTAACTAATTATCGGTCTATATTTTGACATGAATTGTTATGTAATGAATTGGTAACGCATGGTTTTGATATATATGAAATGCGTTAATTTTGTAAAATTATCAGGTCTATTGTCAGTAAGTAATTACGTATATAATCAGGTTTTAATTAAAAAACAGAAAAAAAAAATGATTTTAAGTTAATGACTCGCAAAAACATATGTCAGAAAAGTGTGTCAGAAAAGTTAGTCAAAATGATTTTAAGGGTAATGACACGCAACGTGGGTCATAAGTGCGAGTCATAGAGGGATGACGCACAAATGCGAGTCATGAAGATTTATGACGGGTCTTTCCTTGACGCGCATTTGTGCGTTATAAGGTCTCTTCTTGACTCGCATTTGGAGTCAAGGATAGCCCTTTTTCTAGTAGTGGATATTCCCTCAGCAATCATTCTTTGAACCTCAGTGGGGGGTCATGATCACTTCCGGGTTGGAGTTTTCGCTACTTGCATGCTCCATTTTTCTATTAATAATACAAAAATATAGCATTTAGAATTTTAAACAACAATTTTGTTTAAAGGTTCTTGTGAAGTAGGGAAATGAATATTTATGAGTCTTAACAATAATTGGGCATCATATGTAGTTTTTATTTCGATACAACAATCATAATCATTCCGATATGTTAGATGCATTTTTAATACACATGAACAACCATAAGCATAAATTAACATTTGTGTATAGTAATATCAAAACCAACAACATAACATTAATAACTTAATCAGTTGAGTTGTTATAACAAAACGATACAATATTATTAATTGCCACATGCGGCAGGCTTAGATGCCTTATTACTAATACAAATACTAATTGCCTCTAATGATTATGTATGTCCACATGTCCTCCCATCTCTAAGATCTGAGTTCGGAGCTCCTGCATCTCGGTATGATGTTGAATCTGCATATCTCCTACAAGGTTTTCCAATGTATCTACTCTTCGGTGTGCAAGCTGGGCTCGCCAAGTACGGTTCTGTCCCTCTCTTCACAATGATATCGCGAAAGAACGTGTCTCAAAGATATCCGAATGTATCTGAGCTAACCCCTGTTGCAACTCTATCCTATTGGCTATAAGGTTATGTAAGGTGTTGTGGATAGTATCCGAATGATCGAATGATGAATAATCAATCATCTGAAGAAGTGAGTCTATCTGATCTTCGTGATGCTCCAATCGCGTCACTACTACAGAAGGTGAAAGGGTAGAGGTAATTTCCATCCTAGCACTCTCGCCAGTTTCATAGATATGAGCTGGGGGAGTAAAACCAGGAGGATAGGGTAATGATGGTGAAAGTGGAGGAGTAGAATCAGAAATACGAAGTCGGCTGGATGTAGGTATATCTTCCTCATGGATTTGTTCTCTTGGGTGAAAAGTATATGGGTAAGTTTGGCTAAACAGATTGAATAGATGGTCGGGTGCATATGAATTGAATTCATGACGTGATAATGGTGTATGTGTCGGTAAAACAAAAGCATCGGGATTTTCGGGCGTTGTAGCAATTTCGTCTTGCTCGAAGGGTTCTGTTTCTTGGGAAACAGCGTCAGGTACAAAAGTAGAACGATAAACAGGCGAAGTAACGGACGCGACGGAAATATCAGAGTCGGAGTCTGACATACTCATATTGAAATAATACTATAACAATTCATAAATAGTGCAGAATAAGAATTTATTGTCGACAAAGAATACAAAATTCTAACATATCAAGATCAAAATATCATAGCTTAATGATTAACTTACTGAATACGGTAGCAAGCAGGTACGGCGGGCAAAAATTAATATGGTGTAAATTAAATTTATTTGAAAGTGTGCTTATAGTTCAATGTTTGAAAACATTTGGTTCTCTATAACTATGTCTCTGATGCCAATCTGTAACACCCCCTAATTTGAAATGCGGCAGCGGAATAGCAATTAGGGTGTTACGGTGAGGATCGAAGTCATAATGATAGAAAACGACTCGAAAGAGACGTTTTAAAACATAAATTCATTTATAGAAATTCGAATACAATAGGTCCTTATCAGAGTATTATAATAAAAGTCTTGATGTTTTGAACTAAATCAAACATCTTTTATTTTACACCATTATTGAAATAAAGTAGACAAGTTTTGAAGTTTTTGCCGCCCGTTTCATGCTTGCTTCCCCTGCTAAATACCTGAGATACATGCTTAAAAGTCAACAAAAATGTTGAGTGAAATCATAGAGTTTGAATTTAATAATCATTTTGATACACAAGTAAGATTGTATTGGAAAATACAATCAGTTTGAAAATATTGATATTGCAGTTCATATATTGCTCTAAGTCTCATGACACGCAAACGTTAACAAATACCGTAAAAACGGAGGTGTTTATCAAATCAATGATAAATTTGCCCTCGTGTAATAGGTGATTTGCCAGTTCCTATTTTTACTCAAATATAATCATCACGACTAATACGACTAACCACATGCATAATGGCATTCCGTCAAGTATTAATGGGACAGGCTGTCAAACCTTAAATAGATCTATTCATTATATTCGCGTTCACCTCAGTGATTAATGGCTCATGATTAAGGGTCTTTTGGCAATAGCTAACTTAGGCATATATCAGTCAGGAAGCATATAGAAAAATACTTGCGATCTGTTTATAACATGTATCCCCCTCACGGAGTTTTTGAAAATAAGTAAATGTGAGGCTATGACTCACCTTGATTGATACTAAAAATGAAGAAAATAAAGTCTGACGTATTTATGATGACGGCTTCGAAACACAACATGATAAATAAACTTATCTAAGAACTTGACCAAATACTATTTGGTAAATACGAAGGAAAAACAAATATTAAATATTCGTTATGACGAATAAGTGATGTGCAGTGAAAATCTTGTGATATGTATGATATGACAAAACATGATTTTTAAATTATCCATCGAAGTTTTACCTTTTTAATCGTAAGTAAAATATTAACTTTTTAAATATCGTTATATATATTATTAACGTTACGTTAAATAATATATATATAAATAAAATAAAGTTTTAAATGTAACATGAAATAAATTGACGAAAATAGAAAATAAATAAGAATGATAAATTTATATTTAGTCTTTGTCTCCTTTTCCAATTTTACCATTTTTACTCTAACGATATTTGCGTTACACCGTTAGTCCTTTTTATATATATTTCAACTATAGTCCTCTACTTTGTCCACAAATCAATACTAAGCTTATAATATTAACTTTTATCACTTTTTACCCTTAAGTTTCTGTATTTACAGGTTTAGTCCTTTCTTTTTAATAGTTACACATTTAGTCCCTTTAGGTGTCGTCGCGTTACATTTTTAGTCCAAATTTGCAAAAATATTTTTAAATTTTTTTTAAAAATTTCCGAAGCTTATTTAGTTGATAATAAGCTAATTTCAACAGCTTATTTATTTAAAAGCTTATTTTTTTAGCTTATGGGCTTTGAACGATCCAATAATAGGCCCGTTAAGAGTTTTGGAGGCGAGGGCATGGAAAATGTTTTGGGCTTGGCTTTGGGCTATTTTTATTATTCTAAAAACATTTCATATGGGCCCAGTGGGCTTACAGATTTTAAATGCTTAATGGGCTTGGATTGAGCCCACTCGACAAACATAAGGTTTTTGTTATAAATTTTTGGTTTGAAAAACTTGTTATTGCCGATTCATTTTGGGTCGAGTATGGTGTCAAAACATGATTATTTTTACAAGTCGTGTAAATGAAAATGTTAGTTTTCTAGGTGGTCTATGGAGTCGTGAAATAATATTGTACCTTTGTTAAGTGAAATTCAAAGTTATACGTATATTTTGTGGCATGTTTGGAACCGGTATATATTTTGAAAACTTGCAAATATTTACTAAGTGTTACAATAATTTTCATGCGATGGATATGATTTGAAATGGGTGCGTGAAATGCTCGTAACGTTACAACTAAGGTGAATTATGTGTGCTACGTGACTCCTAGGCCTTCCAAGATAGAGGCTAGTCAAGATTCATGTACTAAGTATTAATATTTACATGTAATATAAGTGCTAAGTGATATACGTTCGAAACAATCAAAACAAAGTGCATGACAAAACTTTAACGTGTGATATGGAATGGAAATGAGTATAAAAGACTTACAAACACCTTAGAGGTGATCAAGAGTCGAGTGTGCTAGTATGGAACACAAGAAAATCACGTTTCACAATATAACCCAAACGTTATATATAAATATCAAACTCGATTTCCTTTTCTTGCTTCCAAATAATTATACAATCGATTATGGTCTTGTGAGAATAGTTTGAAGGACGAAATAACTCAGTGAAAGAGTATGAGAATGAATAAGAGCAAGTGCATGCATGTACGTTATATATTACTTGAATATATAACACGTAAGTGAGAAAGTTTCATAGAAATCTTCACGTACTATTTGCATGTCAGGGAACTAGCTTCTTAGGTGAATAATATATTGATTTCCAAAGGTTTGTGAGAGCACAAAAGATGGAACATGTTGTGGTGATTCATGCTATATGTCGACCAAGCATTTTTCTATATATACGATTTACAAAATCGTATACTACTTGTACATACTTGATCATTCTTAACATTTGAACATAGAATCAACTTAGAAATATTATTAGGAACGATTAGAAACAAACGGGAATCAAAACGGTTAAGTTTTGAATAATTTGTAAATCGGTTTGGTTTTGTAAGGGTCGAACACTTTGCCTCTTAAAAACGTATCAAAACTCAACGTATGGACGTGAGAATTGACACACTAATAGTTGGCTAGGAGGTTAATGAGATGAGAAAATAAAATACGTATGTCGTGTGTAAGATTTAGAAAT
Organism: Artemisia argyi; assembly: GCA_030686995.1. Classification (NCBI taxonomy): domain Eukaryota; kingdom Viridiplantae; phylum Streptophyta; class Magnoliopsida; order Asterales; family Asteraceae; genus Artemisia; species Artemisia argyi. The sequence continues at coordinate 60,367 of JARVZY010003020.1, forward strand.
AAACGAGGCATTTTGGGGAGGATTTGTGCTAGTCGATCGGATGAATATTAATGTTTTAGAAGTTGGGCTTTGGTCGATGGGCTTATGAATAGTGAAATGGAATTGGGCTAAAAATTAATTAAGGGTCCGATTGACTAATTAGGTGTAATTAGGATTTTTAATTATATTTAGGAAATATAATTAGGATTTAGGAATTAGTTTTAGGATTAAATGAAAAGTTTAGGTTTCGTGTAACGTGTCAAGGATTAATTCCGTCATTTCGTGAATTATATTATTTTGTGAAAATCATCAAAATAATATAATAAGAAAAATTTTAAATTTTTCCGAGAAAATGGGAATTAGAAATGATAACGAAGGATTATATATTTATTAATGATTTAATTACAAAAAATTTTTACAGGGTTCTACAACTGCCACCAAACCACTGAGTACAATTCCCTGAAAATAAGCATACATATTAGTACAATATTATTGCGAATGCTACAAAGAACATGGATTACATAAACCAAGAGTTCCAAGTTCGAAATAAAATTGAACTAATTTCACTCAAATTTAAGTTCAAGTCACCCAAAATTTTAAGAATCCTTATATGTAAATATGAAAGTGATTATTTGACATGGAGTAATAATACTCAAACTATAGGTAACTAATATGGAGTAGAAGATAGTGTTTGAATATGCTTTTGCTACTTGAAGCCATAATAATCTCTTTTGACAGCGTTGGGAGTCTGGATAATCTTGATTATTAAAGCAAGTAATAGACAAATAAGGGGAAATTCATTAAAATGGGGACAATGGACATTGGTTTCCGCAACACGTCATGAAGATTTGTGTTTATACCAAGAGGAACCCCAAATTCACAAACTTATTATGTGTACTTGTGTATTACAGACTACCTATTTTTTTGCCAAATAAGTTTTCTTGTACGTTACATTGTGATGCAGTAACAATTTACATTGAGATGCAGTACAAAATACATTGTGATGCAGTAACTGTTAACACTGTGATGCAGTAACAGTTTACATTGAGATGTAGTATAAAAATGAGATGAAGTACAAAATACATCCAAGTTTACATTGAGATGCAGTAAAAAATACATTGTGATGCAGTAACAGTTTACATTGTGATGCAGTATAAAAATAAGATGCAGTACAAAATACAACCAAGTTACATATTTTTTTTACATTGTGATGCAGTAACAGTTTACATTGAGATGCAGTACAAAATACATCATTATAATATCAATGCTGCACAGTTTACATTGTGATGAAGTAACAATTTACATTGTGATGCAGTAACAGTTTCTTATAAAAATAGTCAAAGTTTGCAACAAGAATAGAGTCAAACTTGTACATAACATGAGAATCATACCTGCCAAAACCAGAAGAAGACAATCCCTTTGACACATAAGAACTTTGCAATGAATATAGAATAATTACCTTTGCTCCTAAGAGGTATGCTTGAACTGCAGAATGCCCGAATGGATCAATCTACCATCCTCAGCCCCAGGAGTTACATTGAAGATGAACTTTAATAAACCATGGCCTAAAGTCATTTGATCAATTATTTCTAAATTTAGTAACTGGGAAAATAACCACCAAAAACTCTAAACTTCTGAATTTCTTGTGAAAAAACTACTCTGCAAATTCAAACAGAAATGTTAACTTCTTTCTATGAAATCACCCAAAGACACGAATTGTGACAACTGAAAACTTGACTGCAAAAGTAAACAAGAAGGACCCTTTTTCACGAGAAAGATGCTTTGATATACGCAGCCTAACCGGTGTTCCTGTGGCCGTTTCAGAACATTTTCCTAGTCATCCTATGATGTTAACCCTTTGAGACCTTGGGGCAACTTGCCACTAGGCCCATATGGGAAATCAGAGATGGTTAAGAGGGTGATTGTTTTGGCTTATATAGCCAGCTTATAGCTTATTTGGTTTTGGGCTTATGTTTCATAAGCTCACTTTTTGTGGCTTATTTTGAAACTTTCCGACTTATATAAGTTCATAATGAACTTATATAAGCCGTAAAGTTTCAAAATAAGACACAAAAAGTGAGCTTATGAAACATAAGCCCAAAACATAAGCTGGCTATATAAGGCTAAACAAACACCCCCTAAGTAGACTTGTAAAATGTGAAATTAACCCAAATGAATTTAACCCGGCGCACAACCCAATGTGGTATTTCATAGGAATGAGCATATATGGCTTCCAAGGCTCGATATATTTGCAAATATAGACGTATGTTTAGCAACACGTAAAAATTAAAGATGAGCAACAGAAGTGAAATTTTTTCTAATAAGATTCAGCCCGCAATATAAATATTCAAGTTGAGCCACTAGCCCAAATGAAAGGCTATCGCGAATAATTGTACCTAGGGTTCCAACCAATAATTCTCATTTATGCACATAAACTTTTTCTACTCATAACATAAGCAAAAAATAAGCTTTTAGATCTATACAAACACCTACTGCATCACAAATTCACAACAGGTGCATCACATTGTATAAATAACAATTGATGCATCATAGTGTAAATTTAGTACATCATAATGAAAAATCAGTGCATCGCAGCTATAAATCCCATTGAGACATTGTATCAAACACCTTGTATGCAACTTTCCTAAACACATGTTGTATCTATCTTTTTCTACATTTTGTTCCAGGTCTAGAAGGAAACAAGATGTAGCTTGAATCAAATTGAATATAACATAAATAAAAACACAAAATAATGAACAATAAGTGTTTGATTTAGGATCTTACTTAGTTGATGATGAACATTCATCAATTGATGATGATGAAAACTTAGTCGAGATCTCAAAATCGATTGATTCAGTTGAAGCAGTGAAGAATAGTGAAGAAGACAGTGAAGAATAATGGTGAAAAAATGAATAATGGTGGTTCGACGGCGGAGAATGGTGGCTGTGATGGTGGTGCTGTTTGGGAGAGAAGAAGAGACACCGGGAGAGAAAAGACGGTGGAATAGAAAGTGTGAAAAGAGAAAAATATAACCCTTTTAAAATGACCAAAATGCCCCTGACAGTTATAATAAAAAAGCTGGTGGTGGAGGGGACACGTGGCAGCATGGGAGTCCTTCCTAGTCTTCTCATTTTAAGATCCCTTCTCATAAGATCCCATATATATATATATATATATATATATATATATATATATATATATATATATATATATATATATATATATATATATATATATATATAGGGAAGGGATCAAGTAAGAAGAATCATTAAAATAAGAAGGGTAAGAAGTAATTCTAGCCACACATTTCAAATTAGGAGAGAAATTTTGAAGGTGCATCTGAAATGCGTGGTTGTGGTTACTTCTTATCATTCATATTTTAATTATTCTTCTTATTTGATCCTAACTCTCTCTCTCTCTCTCTCTCTCTCTCTCTCTCTCTCTCTATATATATATATATATATATATATATATATATATATATATATATATATATATATATATATATATATACACACACACACACACACACACTTTATTTATGAAGTGGCTTTTGATTTCAAAAGTATAAGGGCCCGTTTGGTTTTTGGTGATAAGGTTAGGTTTAGGGAGTGAGAAAAAAAAATAAAAAATAAATAAATAAATAAATAAAAACTGTTTGGCTGGAAGATTAGGGTTAGGATTCGGCCATGGTATTCAAATTTTATGGGTTTTGTAAATCTACCCAAGGGTGCAAGGTTTTCTGAATTTTTGAGGTCCTCTAAATTTCATTTTTATATAAAAATTACATAAAAAAATAATTTGTTTATTATTTTTCTTATTTAATTAATAAAATACTATTTTTTTTAATTTTTAATATTATTTTCTCTTACATCATTTTTATTTCTCTCTCTCCAAATCAAAGTTCAATTTCAAATCTCAATCCAAATCCTAAACCCGTATAAAAACCAAACGGGCCCTAAATGCATAAAGATCTATGAAATCAAAAAGTGTTTCAAGGATTATGTAATTAAATTATTAACATCGATAATGCCTCACAGTTATGTGCGTGCAACAACAACATATAACTTACTCTACTTAGAGCACAAGATGTCCTAGAGCCATAAGACTCGCGTTATAGCAAAAAATGTTGTCACCTTAACTTTTTCCTTTATAACTCAAACCTATAACTTAACTAAAAAAACACTCTCTATTCACCTCTCAAGTTATGGGATACCCTTAGCCTACACATAACCAAATAAAACACAAATACATTAAAAAAAAAAAAAAAAAAAAAAAAAAAAAAAAAAAAAAAAAATGAATTGTATGCCTAAAACTAAGACCTAAAATTATACCTAAAGATTTGATTGGCTCATTTGAAAAATTGATTGGTGAAAAATGATGAGAGAGAATTAGTGTTTAACACTTGTCATGAAATGAATTGATTAGGTCCATTAGTAGGTCTATGTTGTAGGTCTATATATCAACACTCTAAAAAAAATGTTATTGCTTGGCTTATGGGTATGGTGCCAACCCCTATAATTCAAGGGGGTGTGGGCTATGACCCAAGGTTCGCGTTATAGACTATAACTCAAGCTTATATAACTTGGTACACCTGACACTCTTAAACTTATAAAAATAAAAAAACGAATCAGTAGTCTAGAACACCTAAAGGAGTAAAGGACTGACTCGATGTTTTTATATTGTAAGATTCGCTTTTATGCGGTGATTTTTGACACGTGATGGTGGCCAACCATGAACCATAGGTGGAACATCATTACATCATCAACCTCAATGCGTGATGGTGGCTTTTTATGTAGTTTGGTGAATAAGCTGATTAAACCAAAAGAATGAAAGGTTTATTGGTGGTGTTTTTTCGTTTGATTTGATGGTCATCACTGTCGAGTCGATCTGGTAATGCTCCATTTAGCTTCATTTTCTCCTCCAAGCTCCGTTTTTCTCACATTTACCTTGTTTTCAACCCATTTATACCTGAAATACACAAAAACACATTCCAGGGATATTGGTAACATTATATGGTCATTTTGGGTGTTTTTGGTCATTTTTGTGGGTTTTTTGAGCCTAAAATTATGAGTAAAAGGCCACTCATCAACCACTTGTTCATTTGATGATTGCTATGGTAAAAAAAGTAAATGCTGATGAAGAGTTGATGTGACAGTGTTGAGTTTTGTCGTCTACTGCAATAAACCAAATTTACCAATTTGGTTAAAGAAATGAGTAGTTTCATATTAAGTTTTAGTCCTTGTCAATTATTTAGAGTATTACTTCTTTTGTTCCAAATTAGTCTACGTTTCTTTTTTTGGATATTCTATTTTAATTGTTCACTACTAAATATAGATAGACAAGTTTGATAAGATTGCAATATTACCTTTATTTGAAATTATTATTACAAACTTTAATGAAGAGATTAATTAATTAGTTAAGATAAAATTGTTATTCTGCAAAAAAAAAAAAAAAAAAAAAAAAAAAAAAAAAAAAAAAAGAAAAAAACAGTAATAATTATGTTTTTATTGAATTATGTGTTTTTTATCGGATGACAGTTATTTTCAAACGGACGGAGTATTTATGAATAACCAAATAATAAACAAAATAAAAAAAATTTGGACCGATTTTCGTTTTGTTAATTTAATGACTTCCCAATTCCAATATTTGTAACTGTTGATTTAATAAAACTAAGCTATATGTTAATTAGTTTAACTTCAATACGTGTCACTACATCAAGCAAGGTTAAAGTCATCCAAATATACGTATTAGATAAGCTATATAATCGGTGTGATAATTTAGTTTTGTAACAAGCTTTTTGATATTTGTAAAGGTCAACTAAAGTTGGAAAAAAAAAAAAGTTGACACGAAAACGTTTGTAGGTAACACAACTCATTTTGGGGAACACGTACATGAAACTACACTCTTTACATCATCTCAACCTCTCATTTCTTTTTCTCCTTCTATCAAACACACAACAATAATATTAGACTTTCAAACTCATTAATTAATAAATATACAAAATCGACCGCCAAATCACATATCATAACTACTTCTAAATTATTTTTGCTACAAACATGTCATAGTCATAGCTACTTGTTTATGGTTTTCTATGAGCCATAAACCAACTACAAATCAGCAACCTATTCACAAAATCACACATGGCTAATTTCAACACCACAAGATGCACCAATATGACTAATCATTCGACAAGTGTTCACCTACTTTGACATTGTCCCAACAACATAATCACACCTATTTAACCAAAAAAATAGCCACCTATATCTTACACATTCTTTTCCAAAAAGTAACCAATACCTTTCACTTTGTTGTTTCACATGCTATGGCTATGGAAAATCTAGGCTCATCATCATCTTCATCATTGTCATCAAACACATCATCAGAAACATTTTCAACGAATTCTTTTTTCACTCCTTTACTAATTTCCATAATGGGAATTGGCACCGTTGCTTTAGCTATACTTATATACCATCTTTTACTTGTTAAATATTGTATGAGACGTCATGCTGCCAGAATGGCAGCATTACGTAACTACGCCAATGAGGAAGTACCTGCTGGCGTAGATGAAAAAACGCTTAAAACAATCCCAATTATAGCGTATAAAGGGAATGATAAGCAATGTGAAAATGAATGTGCGGTTTGTTTAGGGGATTTGGAAGATGGTGATATGGTTAGATTGTTACCAATATGTAAACATATGTTTCATGTGAAATGTATTGATGAATGGTTCGTGGGACATATTAGTTGTCCCGTTTGTAGGGTCCCAGTTGTGGGACCTCATGACGAGATTAGTGGGTGTCCAGTTTGTAGGTCAGCGGCCCCCACGAGTGAGGATTGTATATCTTCTCATTCTAATGAACGTGTTGAGGTTGATAATGATGGTGGATTTACATCTGAGCCGCGAATTATGCTTAGGCATTGCCATTCATTGGTTTTGCCAGGAGAAAAGAAGAGTAGATTTACGGGAATGGAGTTAAAAAGATCTTTATCAATGGGGCAAAGTACTTGTGTAACCATTGACATAAATATTGAGAATATTGATAATGATTGCAAGTACTATTCATCGTTTAGAGATCAATCGATTAGGCAAATTCAGCGTGTATCATACAAAGTGAGAGAGTCGATTTCTCGAATGTGTGTAGGACAAGGACAAGAGAGTGCCATTCTTCCATATTGAAATGTTTTTTCTTTTCTTTTTTTTCCCATTCAAATTTATGTAGTATTTAGAGTTGTATAATGTCATGGGATTTTGCTTTATATGAACAAAACGTGATGACCCTTTAGTTAGCATGACATCGTGAATTAGTTAGCAAAAGATCGGAAATCATGATTAACTTCTTTTTTTTTTTTTTTTTTTTTTTTTTTTTTTTTTTTTGTGACATTAGTTTGGTAGTTCAATTATATGTGTGGTGTCACCTAGTGGATTACTAGGGATACATGAATAAACCGATGACGATAGGTCCTCTTCTGGGATGCCATTCTTTTTTTTTTTTTTTAGTTTTTGATCTTTAACAAGAAGTTATTCGAACAGTAAAGACTGCTGATAATACGTAAAGGGTTTATGTTGGATGCCATTAAGGACTGTGACAGGTTCAAAACTTCAAATGTGTGTTTAGTCGAAAATTGCATGTAAAGTAATATGACCCCAACTCCCCAAGTGTCATATGCGTTTGTTAGTGTTACTTTGAAATAATTATTTGACCTTAAGTTACCGGATAATAAAAGTTACTTTAGCTATGCTCAAAGTACTACGAATCTGAAATAGGATTAACCCTTTATAACAGTCTAATTTGTAACTGGGCCGTTTGCTTAAACTAAAGCTTGAGTAGGCTAAAAGTTTAGTGTTGGGCTTCATAAAGAGACCCACTTAGGAATGTTGTAAACAATTATCAATCTTATTAATTTGTAGATAAGTACTAGTTATAATGTCTGTGCATGCGCGGGTTTTTTTAAAATTTTTTTGAATCATATATTTTTATTTATTAAAAAACAAATAATTTAATCTTTGTTTTATTTGATTTATGATGTTTAATTATAGTTGATAATTATTTTAAAATTTTAATCCTATTGTTAATTGCATCTTATCTATATTTTTTGTATTTATCTTCTACTTGTGTTATGGATAAATATAAAATGTTACCTAATAAGAAAATAATATTTATTTTAAATAAAATTATTACTAAATAAGGTATGATTTGATTTTTTTGAAATGGAAAAGTCTCCACTTGAGGTTTTATTAATAATGTGAAATAAAGCAATTTGTGAGGTTGTAGCCTTGTAGGAGTTCAAATACACATAGAGTGATTTCGACCGATTTCATCAATGTAAGTGATAAGACTGGACAACCGAATTACCTCCACTTCCATGCAAATTTTTTGACATGTCATGTGTTCTCGAACGGCCAACACCACTCCATTTGGGCATACCCCAAAAGAATGCTCCCCAAGAAGTGTATCCACATGAGCCTACCCATGTGTTTGTGTGTGTAATGCTTTTTAGCAAAACCTCCTTGAGCCAGCACTCTTACCCCGAAGTTTTTGGGGCGGGGCGGGGCATGCTTATCTTGTTTTAGGGCATTAACGGGGATTTTTATTCGGTTTGAGGTAGGGACGGGGTTCAACATCCCAACGAGGTACGGGGCGAGTTTGGAGGAGCATCTCGCCCCAACGGGGCGCCCCGATAAGATCCTCAATAGGGATTGGGGGGGGGGGGGGGGGGTTGGGGATGATACTTCTAATCGGGTTTGGAGACAGCTGCCCCGCCCCAAACCACCCCCATTGCCATTCCTACTAACATATTAAGTGTGAATTGTGTATTGCACTATAAAAAATCGGTACATAATATAGTGTTACAGTGAATATTCTAGAAGTGGGCTTGAGCCCAATATACAAATCTACAATACAAATATCGGCTAACATCTTATGCATTTTGTTTTAAGATAAAGTTATCTTTGACAAACACTAAGAGGCTAAGGTATGTGTGGAAAACTAGAAGGGGGGTTGAATAGTTTTACGTCGTTTTAATTGTTATAAAACAAATTGTTTAAAAGTTTTCGTTGATTTATAAAATATAGATTCGATGGTATATGAAATCTAGTTATACACAATATGAACAACACTAAGTATATATACTATGAAGCAATAATTATGTAAGTAATGAAATAAGTAAAAGATGGAAAGATCAAACCGAGAGACAAGCGATTTATAGTGGTTCGGCTACAAGGCACCTTCCTTGCCCTACTCCACTCCCCGAGCACCTAACTCGAGAGTTTTCTTCACTATATCAACAAGCTCCCTTATGGCGGAGAAAACCTTACACACCAATTTACACACCACAATATCTTCACACCTAGATCACAACTACTACACACCAATTCACTACTTAATCACACCACTTCTTTCACACCTATCTTCTACACACCATTAATCTACACACCAATCTTCTACACACCAATACTTCTACACACCAATTCTTCTACACACCAATCTTCTTCCTAACTTATCTTTTTCACAACTATTCTCTAACAAATATTCACAACTAATCACACTATGAAATAATAATCAATGATGATGCTCAAACAACTTAGATGTGGAGATCACAACTAGTTGTAATACTTTTTGTCTTGAGGGATAGAAGTATTCTTCTCTTGCACTTGAATGGATTATGTATGGATCACTTTGAAACAAAGATTTAAGAATGTATGATCAAAGGATTTATAGATTGGAAATGGAGATCTAGAACAGAAAGTTCTGGAGTGCAAAAGGTGGGGAAAAAATTCAGGTTTAAGGTGGTATTTATAGGCAAAAGTTTCTGACAGAGGAGCGTGGCCGGTCCCCTTAAATCATGGCCGGTCCCCTTAATTTTAAGAGGACCGCCCTTTATAATTAAGGGGGCCGCCCAGCTGAAACGGCCAGAAACTTTGTCTTTTAGTGGGGAAAGTTTATTTGGTGAAAAACTAACTGATTTTGGTTAAATATTTGAAATCATATATTTAGTATGATTAAAACATTTTTCCTTATTACCAAAAGTGTTTTTCAAAAATATATAATAAGATTATATAATTAAATAAACTTTGTATTAGTTAATTAAATACCCCTTTGATCATACATTGCACTAAACACTTTGTTTATTCATACCTTAAGTGATTTGGATGTAAAGAGAAATATTAATCACCAAATACTTGTTTATGTCATAAGTTTTAGTTCTTTGAGGTTATATTTTGTAATGATCAAAACATAGAGATATTGATAAAAACTTAATAATGTTTTTTTAGGCATTATTTATGTCAACAATCTCCCCCTTTTTGATTATTACAAAACCTTAAACTCAAAATATTTAAAACTTGTTATTAGACAAGTATTATAGAGTTTACCATTTCTCTTCTCCCCCTTTTTGTAAAATCAAAAAGGTTAGGCCGAATAATCTTCGTGAAAGAAGTTTAAACGGGTAGAGAACTCCCCCTTGATGTATGCTCCCCCTCGTTTGAGAGCACAAAGGCAACGAGCAATTGGAATCTTGGCTACAAAAATATTTTGAAGAGAACAACACACATATATATGCAAAAACAACAATTATGCAAATAAAAATAGATTCATTCAAGCATGATAGAAATAATTAGCATAACAACATTCAATATGCTTGTAGCATATTGATTACAATAAAACAAAATAAAAGATATAGTCCTATATTGCCTAAGAGAGCACTTGGACTTGCTTGCAACCCATGGTTGATTTGTTTTATTTGCTTGAAGGAAAACATAAGCATGGAGCTTAGATGTTTGATTGAGGTGGATATGGGGTGTTGTATGGAGCGGAAGAGGTGGATCTCACGATGTTGTATCGTGTTAAGGGTGGTATAGGATGATTACGAGTGAGAAGATATTCAATCCAAGAAATATCTTCACTCAAGTAGAGGATTTGTTTTTGAAGGAATATGCAACAAGGGCAAAAGTGAGTGTGGTTAGTAACTTGATCCAAGTTGAGAGAGTGGGGAAGGCAATTAGCATAGGGTGATGATGGGGGTTGCCCTTTGTTGCGTTGTGCAAGATGCATAGCAAGGAGATCACTAAGATCATGGATTTGGTTAATTTCATCACGGAATTTTTGTTTTTCCGTGGCAATGTGGAGGGGATCATAGGTTTGGTATGGAAGAGTTGGGTTTGTGTAGTTGGAATTGTAGTTTGATGGTTGATCAAACTTGTATGGATCATTATAAGTGGTTGGAGGTTGGGATGTGTAGTTTGGTTTGAAGGAAGATGTTTGACCAATGTTGTATGGTTTGTAGAGAGGATCAAATGAATGACCTTGTTGGTTTGATGCAAAGTTTGGGAAGTAAGAAGTTGGGGGTGTGGAATGACTTCCAACTTCATTAATGGTGATGGATTTGTTTCGAGGGCTTTTTCTTCGCCAAACGGGTTTTTCCGTCATCCTTGCTAGCCTTGAGGCTTTTGATTTTGGTTTGTTTGGAGAGTTCATGATGGAATGAGTGGAGAGTTTTGAGGATTGGGGATATTTATAGTGTAGGATTTGTGTGTTTAAGGATGGATAAGGTTTGTTTGGAGGATTATGACAAAATGTGTTGGTGAAAAATGGGAAATGTAGGTTGAAGTGGGCTAAAAAGCAGAAAAGATTCTGTAAACCCGTCCATCAGATGGCCGGTCCCCTTAATTAGGGGGCGGTCCCCTTAAAATTAAGGGGGCCGCCTTACATAATTAAGGGGGCCGCCCATCTGTTGATTTCCAGATTGCCATAATTGGGTTTTTGGCAGAAAATTTGCAGAAAGGTTGTGTTTTTGGTCTTGGATTCAAGCAAGTTCAATTCCTTTAGGCAATATAGCATCTAATCTAACATTAGATATCATGCAAAAACACATAGGCACAAGAGCAAATAATCAACACATAATAAGCAATAGGAGGTAAGTAAATGCAAGCACACTTAAGCTTCCTAAGGCACCTATCTTGAATTAAAGGCAAGGGCAATTAGTGAGTGAAAGACTAATGATGGATCAAGATGACACCATTACTAGTGAATTTGTCCTAGTGAGTGTCTATATGCAACAAATGTGGAGTTGTGATTGTTTCGACACCTAGAAGCAAAAAGAAATAACGATCCAAAGAAACAATCCAAATGATCTCCTTGATTCAATTTTTGCTCGATCATGAATGTCAAAGACATATATTAGATTATATACCTTGACAATTTATGTGAGAGTTTATGCATGATTTTGAAATACAATGTTTTTAGAATTAGTCAACAATGCAATGAAAATGATTTTCATGTGATTCCTAGATTGTGAGAATAAAGATTAGAGAGAATTGATTGAGTTTTTTTTTTTTTTTTTTTTTTTTTTTTTTTTTTTTTTAAATTTATGCAAAGAAAATAAATCTTCTCAATCTTAAGTTTTGTGCGAAATAGATTCCTAGACTCAGAGAAGATGGAATGAAAGAAAAATAAATTTTCATGCAAGTATAACTTAGAATTAATTCAATGTAATTTAGTCAACTTGTTCCATCATTCCTAATCCTAAACGCAAGTGGTTGAATAATTCACGCTTAAGGGGTTTTGTGAATATATCCGCAATATTGTCTTCCGATGCAACCTTTTCTATAGATATATTTCCTTTTTGTACATTATCCCTAAGAAAATGGTGACGTATTTCTATGTGTTTAGTCCTAGAGTGTTGTACCGGATTTTTGCTTAAATCTATCGCACCTTTGTTATCGCACATAATGGGGACATTTTCTAACCTAATGCCATAGTCTACGAGAGCTTGTTTCATCCATAGTGCTTGTTGACATGCCTTTCTGGCGCTTACATACTCGGCTTCGGTGGTAGAGATAGCAAGAGCGGTTTGCTTTTTCGAAAACCAAGACGTTAGACAACATCCCATAAACGTGCAAATACCGCTAGTACTTTTTCTATCTACGTAGTCTCCCGCATGATCCGAATCCGCATAGACAATGGTTTCTATGCCGGATTCCTTAGGATACCATAATCCTAAGTGTATAGTGCCTTTAACGTATCGGAAGATACGCTTAACCGCTTCTAGGTGAGAGGTTTTGGGATCCTCTTGAAAACGGGCACAAAGGCAGACACTAAACATGATATCGGGTCTACTTGCCGTCAAGTATAGTAAACTACCTATCATTCCTCTATACTTGGTGTTATCTACGGACTCACCTTCATCGTCCTTTGTGAGCTTTACCTTCGTAGACATGGGTGTTTTCATGGGTTTTGAGTCTTCTAGGCCAAATTTCTTAAGCATTTCCTTAATGTACTTAGATTGGTTAAAGAATATTCCATCATCTAATTGTTTTATTTGTAATCCTAGGAAGAAGTTGAGTTCACCCATCATACTCATCTCAAACTCATCATGCATGATTTTGGCAAACTCATCACACATGTCTTGACAAGTCGATCCAAATATAATGTCATCAACATATATTTGAACAATGATGAGATTTGGGTCTTTCCTTTTAGTGAAAAGAGTGTTATCTACCATTCCCATGGAATAATCATGTTTAATAAGAAAAGCTTTTAATCGATCATACCAAGCTTTGGGAGCTTGTTTGAGTCCATACAAAGCTTTCTTTAACTTATAAACATAATCAGGTTTTGCGAAGTCAATGAATCCTGGAGGTTGTGCCACATATACCTCCTCATTGATAAAACCGTTAAGGAATGCACTTTTCACATCCATTTGAAATAACTTAAAATCTAGGGCGCAAGCATAGGCAAGTAATATCCTAATTGATTCTAGTCTAGCTACGGGGGCATAAGTTTCATCATAATCAATTCCTTCTTGTTGATTATAACCTTGGGCAACTAACCTAGCTTTATTCCTAGTAACTATTCCATTCTCGTCTAACTTATTTCTATATACCCATTTGGTTCCTATGATGGTCATATCCTTTGGATTTGGGACTAGTTCCCAAACATCATTTGCCTTAAATTGATTTAATTCTTCTTGCATAGCTATAATCCAACTTTCATCCTTTAAAGCCTCACTAATATTCTTAGGTTCTATTGCTGAGAGGAAACAAAAGAAGTTGTTTTTATCTTGGGCTTGTGACCTAAGGGTTCTTTGGTTAAGATGTCCTATTATATTATCTAATGGATGTGATCTAGATTCTTTAATATTAATAGTTTCGTTATTTTCTAAGTGGATGTCTTCATTATTATTTCCTATGGGTTTTGTTTTACTAACCTCAATGGCTTCATCTTCGACTAAATTATCATCTTCTAAAGGTAGCGTTTTAGGAGGTGGTGGTGTTTCATCAAATGTTACATTTAGTGATTCCTCTACTTTCATGGAGTGTTTGTTAAGTATTATATATGCTTTACTATTTTGTGAGTATCCTAAAAATATTCCTTCATATGATTTTGGATCAAACTTAGTGAGGTAGTCCTTAGTGTTTAAAATATAGCATTTACTTCCAAATACCCTAAAGTAGCTTAAGTTTGGTTTTCTATCTCTTAATAACTCATAAGGAGTTTTTCCTAGAATTCTTCTAATTGATACCCTATTTAAAATATAAGTCGATGTATCTACAGCGTGACACCAAAATTTTTGTGGAATGGATTGTTCATTTAACATAGTTCTACTCATTTCTTGTAGTGACCTATTTTTTCTTTCTACTACCCCATTTGATTGAGGAGTACGAGGAGCGGAGAAATTGTGAGATATTCCATTTAACTCACAATATTTTCCGAATTGTATTTCGTTATCAAATTCCCTACCATGGTCCGTCCTAATGGCAACTATTGAGCATCCTAATTTATTTTGAATCATTTTACTAAATATTTCGAATTTTTCAAAGGCTTGGGTTTTGTCACTTAAAAACCTAGTCCACGTGTATCGTGAGTAGCATGAGCTTGTTTTCCAATTTTGCATGCATCACAAAAATGCTTGTCATAATTTAGATTAGGCAAGTTTCTAACTAATTCCTTAGAGGCCAAAGATTGTATTTGTTGCATGTTAGCATGTCCTAATCTCCTATGCCACAATGTAGAGTTTTCATCTAGGGTCGTTAGGCATATCCTATCTTCAGGTTTGTTTCCTAGTTTCATAACATATACTCCTCCTTTCCTAATACCTCTACCTATAATTTTTCCATTCTTAACTATTTCACTATCTTCTTCGGAAAAGATAACTCTACATTTATTATCGCATATTTGGCCTACACTAAGTAAGTTATATGTTAAATTATTTACATGTTCAACATTTTCAATAGTAAGTGAGTCTTGAGAAATCGTACCTTTGCCAATAATTTTTCCACGCAAGTCACTACCGAAAATAACGTTACCTCCATTGTATGCCTTGTATGTAGAGAATAGCTTGCGATTCCCCGTCATGTGCCTCGAACATCCACTATCCTTGATCCATTCGTCGGGCTCCAAGTCAATTCCAAGGCATATTTCGTCGGTTGCATTTGCCACAAAACACTTTTCTTCTTTTGGTTTTTCCACTTCTTCTTTATCACTATCACTCCATGTTCCACTAACAAATGCGCTTTGATTTTCATAACCCGGCGGCTTTAAACATTCTCCAACGAGATGATTTGGACTTCCACATCTAAAGCACTTTCTTTTCACGTAATTATCACTTCTATTTCTTTGGAACACCTTTCTTTCGTCACGTGGTGATCTAGTGAATCTTCCTCGTCTCTTGAAGAATTTCTTGAATTCTCTTACGGCCATCGCATATTCTTCATCTTCACTCTCGTCACTTGAATCATCATCGTCACAAGGTTCCATTTTGGCTTTTAGAGCAATGGATTTGATTTGTTCTTTCTTGACTTTGACCGTTTCCAAATCTCTTCTTATAATTTCTTCATGGACTTTCAAGTTGCCAATAAGCTCATCTAGTGACAATGTCATCAAATTCTTTGATTCTTCAATAGCCGTGACTTTAGCTCGCCATTTCGGATGTAATGCCCTAAGAAATTTCCTAACACAATTTTTACTAGAAAATGTCTCATCAAGTGCTTTTAAACTTGTGATGATGGTGTTAAATTTAGCAAAAGCATTATCAATTGATTCCTCTTCCGGAATCGTAAATTGTTCATATTGATGTACAAGAAGATCTATTTTGTTATCTTTAACTTGACTATTACCTTGGTGAGTGATTAGTAAAGAATCCCAAATTTCTTTTGCGGTTTTACACATAAAAATTCTTTCATATTCTTTACGTGGTAACGCATTATAAATAACCATTTTAGCCTCATTATTTTTTGCTAGTTTCTTTTTCAAATCATCATTTTGTTTTTCAAAATCTACAATTTCATCCATTTTAGTTTCAACATTATATTGAATAGGAGGAAAATCACCAAAGGTAATAATATGCCAAAGATCAAGATCTTTTGATTTCACATAGGTTTCGAATCTATTTTTCCAATATAAAAATCCATCACTTTCAAATAGTGGTGGTCTTTGCATAGATTGCCCTTCTAAATATTTTTCAGATTCCATAGATCGTTACAAGTTTTAAAATACAATATATTTTAAAAATCTTGCTAGACGTGGCTCCTGATACCAATTGTGGAAAACTAGAAGGGGGGTTGAATAGTTTTACGTCGTTTTAATTGTTATAAAACAAATTGTTTAAAAGTTTTCGTTGATTTATAAAATATAGATTCGATGGTATATGAAATCTAGTTATACACAATATGAACAACACTAAGTATATATACTATGAAGCAATAATTATGTAAGTAATGAAATAAGTAAAAGATGGAAAGATCAAACCGAGAGACAAGCGATTTATAGTGGTTCGGCTACAAGGCACCTTCCTTGCCCTACTCCACTCCCCGAGCACCTAACTCGAGAGTTTTCTTCACTATATCAACAAGCTCCCTTATGGCGGAGAAAACCTTACACACCAATTTACACACCACAATATCTTCACACCTAGATCACAACTACTACACACCAATTCACTACTTAATCACACCACTTCTTTCACACCTATCTTCTACACACCATTAATCTACACACCAATCTTCTACACACCAATACTTCTACACACCAATTCTTCTACACACCAATCTTCTTCCTAACTTATCTTTTTCACAACTATTCTCTAACAAATATTCACAACTAATCACACTATGAAATAATAATCAATGATGATGCTCAAACAACTTAGATGTGGAGATCACAACTAGTTGTAATACTTCTTGTCTTGAGGGATAGAAGTATTCTTCTCTTGCACTTGAATGGATTATGTATGGATCACTTTGAAACAAAGATTTAAGAATGTATGATCAAAGGATTTATAGATTGGAAATGGAGATCTAGAACAGAAAGTTCTGGAGTGCAAAAGGTGGGGAAAAAATTCAGGTTTAAGGTGGTATTTATAGGCAAAAGTTTCTGACAGAGGAGCGTGGCCGGTCCCCTTAAATCATGGCCGGTCCCCTTAATTTTGAGGGGACCGCCCTTTATAATTAAGGGGGCCGCCCAGCTAAAACGGCCAGAAACTTTGTCTTTTAGTGGGGAAAGTTTATTTGGTGAAAAACTAACTGATTTTGGTTAAATATTTGAAATCATATATTTAGTATGATTAAAACATTTTTCCTTATTACCAAAAGTGTTTTTCAAAAATATATAATAAGATTATATAATTAAATAAACTTTGTATTAGTTAATTAAATACCCCTTTGATCATACATTGCACTAAACACTTTGTTTATTCATACCTTAAGTGATTTGGATGTAAAGAGAAATATTAATCACCAAATACTTGTTTATGTCATAAGTTTTAGTTCTTTGAGGTTATATTTTGTAATGATCAAAACATAGAGATATTGATAAAAACTTAATAATGTTTTTTTAGGCATTATTTATGTCGACAGTATGGTAACGCCACATGGGGCATTATAATCATGCGGCACGATGTTATAACATGTTACCGCACCATCCCATCATATTCAACGCCGTTAAGCCCCGTGTTGATGTATCAATGCACGTTAAAAGGAGAATTAGTATTTTGGTGTGCTGGTGTTAAAACTTAAAAGTGAGAATACTAAAATGGCACTGAGATGACATCACTTTTTGATGTTAACAGTGTTCCTACACCTAGACCTCTAAGAAAAGTTGCCCATGCTTCATTCATGTTTTATGAATATTATTATTAAGGAGATAATATACTTAAGCTGTAATTAAGGTGGTCATGAAAAGATTGCGGCAATCTTAGGAAAATAATTAATTCGGACTAAAAGTGTAATAAATGGAAAAAAAATTCAGGTTCACTTAGAGCAGAGGGTAAGGTAACGAGGCACCCTCGTTAAACCTTAACCATTTGCACGTTAAAGGAAAGTTACCATACCGAGGCCCTTGGTTAAGCTCACGTTAACGAGCTTGGTTAGCTGCGTAACGCAGCGTTAAGCTGTATTTAGGGATGGCAAAAGCACCTGAAACCGATGGAGAAAACCGAAACCCGAACCGGTTTGGTCGGGTGCGGGTTAGCGGGTTTGGATGCGGGTTTGGGTATTCGTATATTTTTTTAGTCGGGTGTGGGTTTTGGTAATTGATTAGGTCTAAACTAGTCATATTTTATTAGTCAACCACTTGTGAATGGTCAACCGTAAAAGTCAAACTAATCAAGCCAATTCTCCGGTGATAGTATAGTGTGTCCCCGGGTCGTTATGTCCCAGCGAGATTGAAATGGTGCTTTGGGAATCGTTTATGAGTGAGTGACACTGAGGACAGTAGCCCAGATGATGTGGAATTGATGTTGCTACTGTTATTTTGGTATTGGTACACAGATATAATATTCACAAAAATCAGATACCAGATATATGCACGTATTCACAATTCAGATCACGTAACAGACAGAAAGTGGGATTTGGTATTTAACAAACTACAGGGGGTGCTTTTGAACTTTTTGAAACTTAAAATTAAAAAGAAATTGAAAATGAAAAAGGAATTATGAAAATGATTAAAATATTATTTAATTAATAAAACTATTTAAAATCTAAATTAAAACCTATTTTAAATTAACTAAAAATGACAAATGATATAAATTAACCTAAAAATTAGCAAAAATATTTTCTAAACGTTAATTAGAACTTGAAGAAAGTATAAAAAATAAAAATAAATATTTTTGTCTTTTTGTGTTTTTTTATTAATTAAAAACTATTTAACTTAATTAAACTAATTTAAATTACTATTAATACTAAACTATCTTAGAAAATTATGATAAAATTTATAAAATTACTTAACCATTACAGGAATCCTAAAAAATTATAAAAACATCTAAAAATTATATTTAAGACTATCTACTAATTAATTACCTTTTAATTAACTTAAGTCTAATTTAAATAATTAAAATAAGAAAAATGGAAAATGAACAGTAGAAATTCAAAATATATTTTCTAAAAGTCTATTATACTATATTAGAGCTAGGAAAAATATAAAAACTAGGTTATGCTTTATAAAAACTAAATATGCTATTTAAAACTTAATATTAATTAATAATTAATAAAACTAAAATTAAATCTAATTAATACTAAATGACAGAATAAAAATCTAAAAAATTTACTAAAAATACTTTAATATATGAGGTAATTAATAAAAATATAAAATACTAAGTACTTAATTAAAATCTAAAAATGAAAATTAAACTTAAATTGAATTAAATAGAAACTATCACTTATTTTAAACTTGATTTTTTTTGGAATTTTCTTTTACAAACTTATTTTACCACTGAAAATAGAAAACTTTTGTGAAACCACTTTTGAAAATAGCATATAAATAAGCTATAAGCACCCCCTTTGGCTAGACAGTTGACTTATGTTGACTGTTTAGACAAATAAGGTCAAATGAGTGAAGGTGGGGCCCACAAGGGTGAAAACAGATACAAATAAGTTCAACAAACTTAAACAAGCAGAGAATAGTAAGAAATAAGCACAAATAAGCTGATTGTAATCAAATAAGCACTTGCAATATGAAACTGAACACAGATTTTGGGGACAGACTTGATGGCTAAACCAGGTGGGGTCCACTGAGTCTTAGGTCAAACCAAGAGTCAACACTTGATCTCTAGTAGGAGGAGGGTTGTCCAAACCAAGAATGAACCTCTAGGGTTGTCACAACTCACCATTTCAGGTCATTTCCCGAACTTTGGAAAAACACTATTCATCAAAACACTATTCATCAGTTTACTATTCATCATTTTTGGTGTCAGTTTGACATTCCGAGAAGCATTCAGAAATTTTACTATTCACAGAACACTATTCATTGCCGGAAAAGATTTCATCATTCACGTGCATTACACATTTCATCGTAAATTTAGTTTACGGGTATTCAAATTCGCGTAACTGTATTGGTTCAGGTGCGAATTCATGCATTATCAGTAATGACATTTCATACGGACTGGAGATAGTCTGCATATCATCAGTAGGTCATTTACATGTTATACCACTCTTAGGATTTTCAAATTTATATATTTGACACATTTAACGTTTTTCTTATAATTATTTATAAATAAACGTTAACACACGGTTTATACGCGACGAATATATCTAAATATTCCCACAATGGTCCCGACATATTTTTATATCCATTTTATTATCATAAAAGTTATAACATTCAGTTACCCAGTATTTTGGAAATTTATTTTATTTACAACGTGAGCTTATGAATATTACGACGGTTTTCATGAAAACTAAACAATAATCACCCGAACACTCAGTAATTGTACCCAACATATTTTTAACATTCTTACAACTTTATTTTATCCCGAATAACTTCGTTAACATTTATTTCTAGCAAACCCGGTACCCGATTATAACTAAACTATAACTAAAACTACACTTACACTACAACTAGTTTTCCTAAGTTATCAAAATCATTTTTGCTTCTCTTTACCTTTGATAAACCGGCCACACATGCCCTCCCCTAGATCACTTGACAAAATTTAACCATGTGCTAATATTATACTATAAACCATTACTAAATATCTACAAACACAAATCACAAAACACTTAAATTTTTTTAGATCAAAAACTCAACTTCTCATCTCTTTCTCTTCACCATATCCACGACCCATAACCAAAATCCATGATCAAGTGAAGGTTTTTCAAAGTACAAAGCATCAAAGTTGTTCATTTCATCATTCTAATCAAGAATCATACCTCAAAAACACAAGTAATCCAAGGTTTCTCATCATCTCATCACCTATTATTTCAAAGTGAGTATTCAAAATTATTTTCATGTTTTCATCTAATTAACATATGTATCTTATGGTATTCATGCTTAATTTCATGCACAAACTAGTTATACCACTTTATTTTTGTATACTTTTTGAACATACAAACCCTAGATTGTGATTTAGGTGTTTCTTTGTTAGATTAACTTGATTACTAGTCATTAGGAACCCATGGCACCCTAAGAAGGTGTATGGTAGGATTAGTATAGCTTTGTGGTGTTTGCAAGAGATTTGGTTGAAGTAGAAACTAGTTTTGAACCTTGGAAATGGATTTGTAACAAGTTTATAAACATGCTGTCCCATTTTGTGAAATTCTGGAAAATCAGTAAAAACAAAGGAAACTTTGGCAAAATTTTTAGAAAATACTTTCAAAAACGAGTCCGTAGGCGAAAGAACGGATTAAAAAGAGTTTATAACGAAGAAGTTATGATTTTTGCAAGTTTATTGACGAAAACTATTTTCCGGAAAAATACATGCTGATGGACGTTTTTCGTCGGACAAAAAGAGACTTTAGACATAACCCGGAGGGGTCAAGCTTTCTAAAATATATTACTACATGTTAAGACGTAACCGTGGATATAAAGAACAAGTAAAACGGGCTTATAACGACAAAGATATTCACGTTTGAATATCGGCAAAACTCATTTCATTTTGACAGCTTTTAGTAATATTGACACTAAAACTACATAGTAACTTTAGAAGCTAGAAATAATACCAAATTACCAAGTACCAAATTTTATAACTAATGAAGTATTAGTTATTACAAGTATATTTTCATCACCACAAGGCGTTATTTCAAGGATTTCAAACCGAGGATTTCAACACAAACATTGGTACATACGATATATATATAAGTATATATATTGCAACTAGTTTATTTTTCTAATAGCCATATTTTTCCTAAGTCTTGGAATATATACTTTTGATAACAACAAGTGTTTTTCAAAAGAGTAGAGTGGTATAGGAAACATGTGCATGGACATTCATAACATCATTTGATGATCTAAAGTAGATCGTTCATCATTCACATTAGGTTGCGGCTAGTGTGCGCGCCTTGTTGTTTTCAGCTCATTACATGTTCATGGTACCATCATATTGGGTTGCGGCAGCTAATTGTTCATTGTTGTTCATCTCACTTCATCACAGTTTCATCAGTTAAGGTGAGTTTTCATAGCCCCGTTTTCAATTCAACATTTTTTATTGTTTTCAAATCCCACGGGGGGAATACATTGCATCAATCATTTTAGTACGAGCCCAAGTATTCAAACATATGTACATTGCTTAAGTTACCTTGCCATGTGATAAGTCCCCTGTAACATGATGAACCGTTAATTTACCGGTAAGCGAGAGTGAGTGGATAGATCTATCGAGGGTGACGCCTCCATCCGTGGTAGTGATTACCAACCGTAAGCGGATGCATTTCATGTCTTTTACATTTGAGTGTTTCGGCAGAACATTCAGGAGGGGCATAGTTTCATCAGTCATAGCTTCGGTGTCATGAGCTTAAGGTCTATTGTACAATTTTCATGAGATTTTTATCTTGCACTTTTACTTGTGGTGGCCGTACATCATTACATTTTACAAACCTATGGAATTCACCAACATTCGTGTTGACGTTTTAGCAATGTATTTTAGGTTATTAAGGTAGCTCATGTGACATGCATTTGGACCTTCATGGAGTCGCGGAGTCGACGCGTCTCATCATTATTTCATGCACTTATGTAAACGTTTGATCTAGTATGACTTGTTTTTCATAAACATGCAACACATTTTGGGGACCTCATTTTGTAAACTCTGGATTATTTCAATGATCAAATGCAGTATTTTCCAAACGACACTTTAGGTCGTTCAATGTAACTGTAACTGTGGTGCTATGACAGACACCCCCAGGTATTCCATTCCGCTGCAAGTCAAGTAAATTGGGGGTGTGACAGATTGGCATCAGAGCTAAGGTTATAGCGAACTAGGATGTATCTTGGACCCTAGACTATAACCACATCAGCATAGCATCTCATCATTTCATCATAAGTGCATAATCATGATACATGTTGTTTCATACATACGCTGTGCGAGTTATTTATACTCATATTCGTATTTATATCATTTTATTGACCTGGTTCACAAGTGACATGTCTTCAGATACTCACCTTGACATCCTTTTATCGGATTCCGGCATTGAAGATGCCTTGTCATCTTCCACTACCATTATACCACCAGTTGCATTTACACCACCATTAGTACTATTGATTTGCCATAGGAACAGGGTTTTCCTATCATTTAGCCCATACATAGAATGCCTTTTGGTAGAGTATTCAGACTTAATCTTAATGGACTTATTAGGATGCTTATTGCAAGGAAGATAGTGTGTTTTCTTTCCATCACTAGTAGGGCACTTACTACTCAGGTACTATCACCACCATCAGTTACTTATTACACTATTGGCCTTCCCACAGTGTGTACTTCAGTTTTACCTTTTGGATGTCGCGAGGTAGCGCGAAAGAGGGTAGTATTTCATTCTCTGGTACCATCATTGTCATTTTCCTTTTTCTTTCCCACTTGCCATGAACTAGATAACATCTAGTAGATAATACCAATAACACGGACTCAACAGAAACATCCGCAGATTCTTCAGGAATGGTTCAGAACCTACATTATCTAAGATTTGATAGATGCACAACTTCAGACACTACTTCAGGACTATCTCGACCTTATGATGCCACAAACCTGATTTCACACAGAGGGACACCAGGAAGTCCCTAGACCAGATTTATATCCTCACTAGCTTTTACTATTATCCTAGCCACAGAAGGTGTGGGACATAGTCTAAAGAACTTGTTGTCTTTTGATTGTTGTACAAACAAATATATCAAGTGTGACTCTACTATGTAAGAAATGGCTGTGCTATTTGTGATACCGATTCACGTAGACCGAAATTTTCATGTATTATATTCATGTGTTGTGATTTGTGAATATGATGACTTTGATTAACTATATATCCTCATGGTCACTTATGATTTGATGAAGAGAGATTTTAGCAAACCACTCCAAGCATGACGCAAGCTGCTGTTGGACAAGTCATTGCCAAGAACATAGTCACCGCCCTCACTAAGGAACTTACTCACGTGGAATTTATGGGGTGCAATCCTCCCTCCTTTAGCGGAACTAGAAACACAAAGAAATTTCTCAAATGGTTCGAAGACATAGAAACAATATTTCAATGTGGCGACTGTCGTAAGGAATACAAGGTTAAGTTCGCCACATGCACTTTTCAGGATCATACCCAGGAATGGTGGACCAAACATATTAAGATGGTAGGAGTTGATACTGCCTACTCACACTCTTGGGAGAAACTAAGAAGGATGATGGGTATAACATTTTGTGTAGGAAGTGAATTACGAGCAAGGGAACAGGAAACACTAAACTTTATCATGGTAGGAAATGATGTGACAAGTACACTACTCATTTTTTATGAATTAACACGACTAGGTTCTACAATGGATGAACCGGAAAGCAAGAAACTTGAATGGTACATTGGGGGACTCTCCCATGGAATTCGTATGTTGGTCATCGCATGGGAACCCGATGCCATGTCTGAAGCTATCAAAATGGCGATCGAGGCAAAGGAACTCATAGTTCACGCCGAGACATCAGGAAACAATAGTGACAATAAAAGGAAGTGGAACAACAATCTAGGTTGTAATGCTGCTCAACAATCACCCAAGGGACAAGAAGTAAATAGAACCTTTGCTACAGAACCGCACACAAAGAGAAGGTATATTGGAAAGTTACCTTACTGCAACCTGTGTAATCAACATCACCGAGGTCATTGCAGTAAAACGTGTGGAGTGTGCAAGAAGCGGGGTCATTGGACTAAGGATTGTAGGAAACTCACAAATCAGAAAATCCCAGGGAGTTGCTTCAAATGTGGAAACTTTGGGCATTTCAAGAATGACTGCCCGGAGTTAAGGAACAAGGAAAAATCAGGAACTTGGAATCAAGACTGAATCGCTCAAGGAATAGCGTGAGCTGTTGAAAGAGAACCGTCAGGATATTAACAACATCAAGGATAACAACAATGCTTCAGCAGGAGGAGCTTTGTTTCAATATATAAACCATAGTTCGAGCCCTTTAGGGTTGTATCTTTCCTTTTGTACTTACCGTTAGTACGATGACATAACCTAGTTGTATTAGGCACTTTCCTGTCCAATGTAGTATCTATCCTTTGTTACCTCTGTGATAATCATAAACATCGTTTACTCCATTTTCTATCCCAATTGCTCAGACTTCAATCGTTTCGCATCATTTTAGCATTGTCTCATCAGGAATTAGGTTGATTTCGTTGTTGACGAATTAGTAGACTATTACCATTCGACAAGATTCACCCACGTATCCAATACACCATTCAAGCTATTTTACTATCATATGGGGAAACTGTTTTACAGAAAAATTTCTGAAGTAAGCTATTTTATTACCATCCTATAAATTGATTTTCTGTCATTACACCAAGTATTTACTATTATTACGCGAAGCAATTTTCATGTTACTTGAAATAAAACATCAGGACACCATTTTTTATAACAATGCGTTGAACACCATCTAAAACTTTTGATAAAAGTTATGATATTTTGACAAAATCCAACATCGCATCATTAGTCCTCAATTATACATAGCCTGATCACCTATGTAAAATTCAGGAAGGATTATGCCATGAAGGAAATAATTACCTTTTTAAAGGATTGTTAATAACAATCTTCATTCGAAAGCTTTGTAAACAAAGGAACTCTTTCATAAACATCCCTTTTGCCGAACTATCCCTGGATACTTACCCCACCTGTCACCCACTTAGCCATTAAGTTGGATTTTCCCATTGACTTCCCTAGGAGAGACTTTCCATATCAATTACATGCAGGATTCCTTTATACAATAAAAGCAATGAAAGGATTACAGAACTACTAACCAGAACTAGAAGTATATAGAGAGAGAATTCAAAACTCAACAACAATCCTCAGATACTGCGAGACCATCCTAATCACCATCTCTGACTTAGTTGTCCAATGTCATTATTCAAGGGTACTAGCTATACTGAGCTACAGGATTGAACTCAATAAATGTCCGTAAGACAACACAATAGAAATAAACCAAGCTTCTAATTGAGACTGTAGAGCATTTCATTTAAACATGGCCTCATCCATACATGAACTTTCCTGCAGTAAGTTTTCATAAAGGACAATTGTTTGAATCAAGAATATCGATGTAGATTCCTCTAAGTCATTATGTCTCTAGAAATTTCAGATAACCTCACCTTTATACCAAGAAAGGGATCAAACCAGAACATATCTCCTCATCAACATGGGAAAACAAAATAGACATTCATCGACACAACATCAAGTGATACCTTCGTCTTGTCAATTACAACGATAAAATATTTCAGGACTTAAGTTAGTCTAAATACCTATGCTTGTAGTTATGCCAGATAACCACCAATAGACATTATCCAACCTCAGGAACTAAGTGTTAGACATCTATGCATTTAAGCGAACATTTCTTATTCTACCATTTTATCCTTTTCAGTGTTTTCACTTTTAAATAAAGTTGATGCGTTTACATAAATCACATACCTTGTGGAAAAATGATTTCTGAAATTCCTATTTTGAACAAGTACGATCCTTTTTGGTCAATCTTTAGCAACACTATCGTACAATGAGAAATATACATAGACATCAAACTTTGGTAAGTAGTCTTAATCACAACATGTTTGAAAACAGTTCCTATTTCATAACTACTGGATTTTGAATCATCAAGAAAAATATTACCCAGTAAATCATTTGCTCCATTTTCTAAATTCGTTTATTCAGAAAAAGATTTCAACCAAAACTCACAATCGCGAGACAAATTTCCAGAACCACTTTCCCTACAACATCGCTTATGCATTTAGGATTTGTGACTTGACAATAAAGAATATTTAGAATATGTGATGAAGGAATTAGAAAGGACATCACAAATTAATCACGAACTTCAGTAGTGGAGACCAAACCCAATAGACAAAGAAAAACATATGTCTTATCATCCGTTGGAACAAAACACAAGGAATCAAATTGTCACCTATATTCTATTCCTTTCAGTTAACGCCAAGTTCGAAGGACCGAACGTTGTGGAATTAGTCACAAAGGTTTATTGTACCCATTTCAGTTTTTCCTGTTAAGGAAACCGATTCAACTTGGACTTCAGGTAATCATTTCAGAATTTCCTTCAGAAACCCATTTAGATGGAAACATCACTTATCATCCTCAGACCGATGGTCAAAGCGAGAGAACAATTCAAACATAGGAAGGTATGCTCAGAGCATGAGTGATTGACTCTAGAAATGGTTGGAACAATCATTTAACATAAATCAAATTCATCTACAACAATAGTTATCACACCAACAACGAGAAACTGGCAGAAGTTAGATTGGTACATAACACATATCATTTGGATTGGGTATCCTGAACAACAAACCATCCAGATTCAAGTGGGAGAACAAATTAAGTTAAAAGCAATGCCTTGGATTGGCATGATACAAATTGTATAACAAGAAAGGTTGAACCTTTAGCATATTGGACTATTTAAGATTCATTTTAGAATCGACCAACTAGCATACAAACTTGAGTTCTGGCAGAATTCAGCAGTATATATTACCAGTACCACATTTAAAACATTAAGAAGCGCAGACCATCGATTGATGGGCCAAACTCAGAAAAAGCTCAACTCACTAGTTCAGTAGGCATTCAGGAAATAACCAGAAATTTCCTACAAGTCAAGAATCAGTTACAAGTTCAATAAGTCGTAAACCATTAAAACTTCAAGTTCTGCAGAGTTATGCAGAAAGTTCTGCCTAGGAAAGGCATGTTATCGTTCAGAAAACTTGGAAAGTTACATCAATATACACTGGACCATTTATATTTTGACAGAGAAGGCATAGTGGCCGTCAGACTTGAACATTGTCAGAGAACAACAGGATTACACGAACATATTTCACATTTTCAGATCCCCAAAAATGACTTTCAGATGAGTCACTCATGATTCCATTGGAAGGGATCCAACCCAAATGACAATCTCAAACCTTGTAAGAGAACCAACAGAAACCATGGACCGTGTGGTCAAACAGTTGAATCAGAATTGAATTCCTATCGTTAGAGTTCGCTGGAATTCTCGAATATCATCACCTTTTCACATATATGTTTTCAGAAACCAACATAAACTGAACTTCGGGACGAAGTTCCTTTTAGAGGGGAAGACTGTCACAACTCACCATTTCAGGTCATTTCCCGAACTTTGGAAAAAACACTATTCATCAAACACTATTCATCAAAAACACTATTCATCAGTTTACTATTCATCATTTTTGGTGTCAGTTTGACATTCCGAGAAGCATTCAGAAATTTTACTATTCACAAAACACTATTCATTGCCGGAAAAGATTTCATCATTCACGTGCATTACACATTTCATCGTAAATTTAGTTTACGGGTATTCAAATTCGCGTAACCGTATTGGTTCAGGTGCGAATTCATGCATTATCAGTAATGACATTTCATACGGACTGGAGATAGTCTGCATATCATCAGTAGGTCATTTACATGTTATACCACTCTTAGGATTTTCAAATTTATATATTTGACACATTTAACGTTTTTCTTATAATTATTTATAAATAAACGTTAACACACGGTTTATACGCGACGAATATATCTAAATATTCCCACAATGGTCCCGACATATTTTTATATCCATTTTATTATCATAAAAGTTATAACATTCAGTTACCCAGTATTTTGGAAATTTATTTTATTTACAACGTGAGCTTATGAATATTACGACGGTTTTCGTGAAAACTAAACAATAATCACCCGAACACTCAGTAATTGTACCCAACATATTTTTAACATTCTTACAACTTTATTTTATCCCAAATAACTTCGTTAACATTTATTTCTAGCAAACCCGGTACCCGATTATAACTAAACTATAACTAAAACTACACTTACACTACAACTAGTTTTCCTAAGTTATCAAAATCATTTTTGCTTCTCTTTACCTTTGATAAACCGGCCACACATGCCCTCCCCTAGATCACTTGACAAAACTTAACCATGTGCTAATATTAT
>JARVZY010003021.1:0-78295 GCA_030686995.1 Artemisia argyi
ACATGTATTCAAAATGACAAGGCCATTATGAGATTTCGAAAAAAATATAAAACATTCTTATCGCAAACATGTTTTAAGAAAGAATCTCAAAAAATGTTACTAAGTATGTTTTTGATAAATATTTTATCGAGAATATGCTTATTTGTAAGATTTTCGAGATCATTCCTTATACATGATTGCGAAAGATTTCATGTTTTCGAAAAAATCAATACTCGATAAAAATTTTCGCAATCATACTATGACCTAGTGTTTTCGAAATCTATGTTCAAAGAGTATTTTCGAAAATAATATTTTCGAAAAAAAAACTGAGTTTTGAACAAAAATTATCGAAATCATGAGTCAGAGAATAATTTCGAAAAGTTTCACTAAGATTGCGAAAAAATTGAGTTCTCGAAAAAATTCTTATACAAGAATCATTCGAATTTGAAGTCTATCGTACGTTTCTTTTGCGATAATATGATCCAATGATTCAGGCCTGTCATAAAGATTGATAAACACCAATTAGACATAACCAATATGCACGTTATCTAAGATCTCAATAATTATCAAGAACAAGTTCTCGATAATATTTCAAATTTGAGTCTAATGAGTATCAATGGTTCTAGCATATCACAAACACATGTAAAAAGCACATTATGACAACATACAACACATTTAGACTCAGATAGATAGAAATTTACTATGAACGAGGCATACAAGTTTATCGAGAACCAAGCACCAATGGTGTAGATCAACAAAATCAATCTAACATGTATACTTGTGACCATAGAAACATATCCCATCAATAATACAAAGCAAACAAACACAGAATCAAAATATCTCAAATCGAACCAAAACCCTAGATTTCTAAATTGATATAAACATGAAGGAAAGCATGATAAAGAGATGTGGTTAGGTTAGAAACAAGTATTATAACAAAACCCAATCAAGAATCAAACTCCTAAGCATGATTATAGCCTTTTTCGAAATCGCAAAACCCTATTTCTCGAAATCGGTTTTCCAAGAAATTTAGCTGTTGGATTTACAATTAAACAAAAACCTATGTTTGTAATACCCTAAAGATCACTAAGGAACATACAGATTGAAGATCACAAGCACGGATTACTCTAATGAATTGTAGCCGTAGGTTTCAATTATGGAGGGTTTAAGGTTGTCTGATTTTCGAAAAAATGAAAAATGGGTGTTTGTTTTGGTTATATTGAAAGATCTTATGATTAATGACACTTTTTACCCCTTAACTTTTGATATTACATGGTGATTCCTAAAGTTAAATGACAAATGAGTGAAAAACAAAGATATACTCCTAACCGCCATTGTAAGTGAAACCTTAACCGAGATGAGACAAGGGAATGAGCTTTATACTTCCACATTATCCGAAGAACCGCATCATATAGAAAATATGCAAGTATATCAATTTGAGAAAAAATGTGAAGCATTTTGAGCTTATCTCCCCCTCAACATTTGTAAAAAAATTTAGAAAAAAAAATGACACGATGTTGAAGAGAAGTGATATACTTGCTTTTTTTTTCTTTTTCTTTTTCTTTTTTTTTTTTTTTTTTTTTTTTTTTTTTTTTTTTAAGTGCAAGAAAAAATGAAAAATCTTTTTGTGTTTTGATTGGTTTATATTGAAGAAAAATATTAACAAAGATAGTTTTGATGTTTGACGATCAATTGTGTTTTAAAAACTTTTCCAGATCCTCTGGAGTCAAACATCGCATACCAATTTGGTGAACTAGACTAGCAAACCTTGATGGTGCTAAGGATTTGGTAAGTAAGTCCGCCAATTGGTACTCAGTCCCAACAAAATAAAGTTCAACGGTACCTTTTTCCACATGCTCTCTGATGAAGTGATATCGGAGATCGATGTGTTTGGATTTGCAATGATGTACTGTGTTGCAGGAGATAGCAATTGCACTTTTGGAATCACAGTAGATAGGAATCTTGTTGAATAGGTAGCCATAATCCTTAAGTTGTGATCTCATCCAGATGACTTGAGCACAACAAGCGGACATGGCTACATATTCAGATTCTGTTGACGAGAGTGATGTGCAGTCCTGCTTCTTTTATTGCCATGACACAAGTTTATCTCCGAGAAATTGTAATCCACCAGATGTACTTTTGCGTGTGTCTAAACATCCTGCATGGTCAGCATCTGAAAAAGCAATTAGTTCAAAACCAGAATCCTTCGGATACCAGATTCCCAAGTTAATGGTTCCCTTTATGTATCGAAGGATTCTTTTGACCTCGCTGAGGTGTTTTTCAGTTGGTTTGGACTGATAACGAGAGCACATATAGACAGCAAATACTATATCAGGTCTACTAGCTGTGAGATACATGAGTGACCCAATCATACTGCGGTATTTGGTAGGGTCAACAGGAGTCCCATGTAAATCAACATCTAGTTATGTGGTATAGCCCATTGGTGTATTATAAGTATCACAACTCATCATTCCATGTTTCTTTAATATTTCAAGAGCATATTTTGACTGATTTATAAAAATTACACGGGGTGATTGATGAACTTGTAGTCCTAGAAAGAACGAAAGTTCACCCATCATGGACATTTCAAAATTATCTTTCATTAATTTTGCAAAATCATTAGAGTAACTTCTTTTTGTTGAGGCAAAAATAATGTCATCGACATATATTTGAACAACAAGTAAGTCCTCCTCGTAGGTTTTTGTAAATAGTGTTGGATCCACCGATCCTTTAGAAAATTTATTGGCCAGCAAGAAAGTGGACAGTTTGTCATACCATGCCCGGGGGGCTTGTTTCAGTCTGTAGAGTGCCTTTTTGAGTCGGTAAACGTGATTAGGACGCTCAGGATCAACGAAGCCGTCTGGTTGGCTCACATACACTTCTTCACGGAGTTCTCTATTAAGAAATGCAGTTTTCACATCCATTTGGTAAACAACTATGTTCCTGTGTGCAGCATAGGCCAAGAAGATCCGAACAGCTTCATGTCTAGCCACTGGAGCAAAGGATTCAGCAAAATCAAGTCCTTCTAGTTGGGAGTATCCTTTTGCTACCAGACGTGATTTGTTACGTATGACTGTTCCTTCTGCATCAAGCTTATTCTTCCAGATCCATTTTAACCCGATGACAAAGACTCCGTTAGGTCTTTCAACTAATTCCCAGACTTCTAATCTTATGAATTGCTGAAATTCCTCTTGCATAGATTCAATCCAGTTGTCATAAGTCATTGCTTCTTTAATGTTCTTTGGTTCTTCGTGACAAACTGTGAGTGCATAGATACAAGTTTCTCCATCAGTGTGAAGTCGTTGTCTTGTCATTACAGGTGCATCTGGATGGCCAATAATATGAACTAGTGGATGGTCTCGAGTCCATTTGTGTGTTGAAGGGTGTAGTTGATAAGTATCTCACATGTTAGCAGGATCCAAATTGCGTGTTGATGACTCAGCTATATCAGGAACTGTAGGAGCTGGTGCAAACGGGTTAAAGAACGCATCAGGATCATGCTCTGCGGGTTGTGGAACTGATTGTGGTGTTGGATCTTCAGCTGGATGGTGGGAAGTAAAACCAGTTTGTTCTGCTATAGATGGTGATACAATTGGAGGACCGTCTCCCGCAACACTTGTAGTTGTTTGTTGAGGTGAGTCTGGTACTAGAATGTTATCAGGTTGAGCAGCGGAAGTTGGTGAGACCTCAGTAGGACGGTATTCAATTGTGTCATCAAATAGTGGAGCAAACAAGGTTTCTAATTCTTTGCGGTTGAGTGGCAATGGTTCAGCCGAAGATTCCGGAGAGTTAAGACGGTTGAATTCGGGTCCTAAGCTGTGTTGCTCAGAAGCCATCTGTGTGAGTTCATCAAAATTAGCGTGAATAGTTTCTTGAATTTCTCTTGTACGACGATTCCATATCCGAAAACCTTTGGAATTTTCACAGTATCCAACGAACACTCCGATGTCAGCCTTTGCTTTAAGTTTACCTAAATCATCACGATCATTTTTCGGATAACAAAGTGCTCCAAATACATGAAAGTAATCGATGTTCGGTTTCCTTTTGTGAACAATTTGATAAGGTGTTTTGCGATGGCGTTTTGTGATCATGCAACGGTTTTGGGTATAACATGCAGTTGAAACAGCTTTCGCCTACAAGTAATCTGGTAATTGAGCATTAATCAACATAGTTCTAGCAGCTTCCACTAACGTCCTGTTGCGTCTTTCAACAACTCCATTCTGTTTTGGGCTTCTAGGAATAGATGTTTGATGTTCAATTCCCACTTTCTCAAAATATGACCTAAGTGTCTGATTCTTGAATTCAGTTCCATTGTCAGTTCTGACCATTCGAACCGTGTTGCGTAACTGAACTTGAATTTTTGTGAGAAAGGTAATGATCATGGAAGGAGCCTGATCTTTACTTCGTAAGAAGTAAACCCAAGTCCATCTTGAATAATCATCCACAATTACAAGAATGTAGCGTTTACCGTTGATACTTTGAACACGCATCGGTCCACACAAATCCATGTGTAGCAATTGTAAAACATGATTCGTACTGTGCTCAGGTTTTGAAGGAAAATGAGCCCGGGTACTTTTTCCTTGTTCACAGGTAGAACATAAGTGATCTTTGGTAAAACGGAATCTTGGAAATCCATCAACAAGTTTGTAACGAGCAAGGTCAGTCATTGTTTTGAAATTCAAGTGCGAAAGACGTTTGTGCCATAACCAAGATTTAGTTGATTCTGCTTTGGAGAGAAGACATATCGGAGATGTTGCAATCATATCTGACATTGATATTGTATAAATATTGGAGCCACGTGAGCCAGACATTAGATCGTTTCCTTGTAAGTCACGAACAAAGCAAGTTTTCTCACGAAATGCAACTTCTAGATCCCCATCGCAGAATTGACCAACAGAGAAAAGGTTGTGTCCAAGGCCTTCCACATAATATACACGACTGATTTCAATGTTCCCGCTGATATAGTCACCATATCCCATGATTAGAGCGTAATGATCATTCCCGAATTTGACAGTACCAATAAACTTTGAGACAAAGTTGTGTAACAGTTTGAGATTGCCTGTCATATGTCGGGTGCATCCGCTATCAACAATCCAGAGAACGATCTGTACTACCTGCATCACAAGAAGAAGATACAGATGGAACAGAAGTAAGGGTGGAACCCAAAGACAGTGCGGGTTCCTGTTGGTTAGAAACACATGTATTCAACAATTTAGGAATCCATTTAAAGTCTGGTTTGTATTGTAACCAACGTTGCCAGTTCCAACTAGTTTTTGCTTTCATAATGTTAAATGCACTAGTAGTTGGCTCATTCCTAGATTTGTTCTCGGCACCTATGGGGGTAACTACAACTTCATTAGAAACCGTAGAAGACGGCTTTCCGAAATTAGACTTAGAGGCAGTAGTGGGCCTAGAAGGAATGCGTGTCCTACATTTCTTATGACGATTGAGAAGAGAATTAGCTAGACATTTTGTATGATCACCAGATGATACGCTTTTACGACAAAACACACAAGATGCATTAATATTCAAAACATTCAAAGGTTCATCATTCGTTACATTTAGATTTTGATTACAATTTGCCAGATTAGAATCTAAATCTGATGCAACATGAGTTTTATTCAAATTCCTAAGTTGATCTTCTACTTCTTGAGCTTCTAGTTGTCCTCTTTTACGTTGCAAGATCCTATTCTTCTTTTTACTTTTTCGCTTGGGTCTGCTAACGCTATTAGTGGAGACTAGTCCTGTAGAAGTGGAGTTATCAACATTAGTGTTTTGAATGACATTTTCTTTAGCAGTTTTGTTTAATTGATACATTCCTGGTGCTATCACCGTGGTGTCAACCATCTTTCCCTTTTGAATTAGCTTAATTTTCTCTTTCAAATCAATGATGATGTGATTTTTATCCTGGATTTCAGACTCAAGTAAACCATTGCAATATTTGATGTCATCGCGGTTTTGTTGCCATTCGGCGTTTTCAATTTTTAAATCCGCAATTTCTTTCTCGTATCGGAGACACAGACTTTTTAAAGACTCGTTGTTTTTGCAAATCTGACAAGAGTTTGAAACATTTTGACTTTGAAGCTTCAATTCCATTTCAAGACTTTGAGCTTGACACCATTCAAGCCTTTGTTTAAGTTGACAAATTTCTTTTGAAAATTGTTTTGTCACATCATCATTTTTAATTCTCAGCTTATCATTTTCCAGATTGAGTGTCTCAATTTCCCCATTCAACAAGTTATTATCAACACAAAGATCATCCATAAGCATAGAAGTACCAGATTTATAGAGATCATTCATGATAACAAACAAAATATCAGCATTGAGAACTTGTTCCAAGAGTCGATCAGCATCATTTTTTAAAACTCTATTTCTTTGCTTTTGAACCAAAATCTCATTTTCAGTTGAGTTGAAAACGTTTATCATATTTTTGACCTCGTTTTGAAGTTCCTGATCCCAACGTGTAGCACAAAGACGGAGGTGTTTGACAATTGGCAGCATTTGTTTTTGAAAAATATCTCTCTTTTCTCGCTCGTAAGCGGATTGAAAAGTTTCAACTTTTATTTCAGAATTGCGTGCAATTGTTTCCTCCAAAATTTCGATGTCTTCCATAAAAGTTTTGTAATAGTTTAAGACATGACAACTTTTTGGTAAAGGTGTAAGTTCACCGGATGATGGTAAAGGACCATTTATTTGTGCTACAGTTTGGACAGGGGCCGCATTAGAGGATGAAACATATGACTCTTCGACAAACCATGATTTCTCAGGTAATTCCTTTTGAGTAACAAAAGACTTAGAAAGAGGTGGAGCTTTTGAATAGTCATATGGTGTCCAATATTGAACATAACTCATTTTTGATCGACTCTCGTCTTCAAGTTCTTCTTCTTCCTCAGTATCAAAAACAACAGCACGCACAATCGTATTATCAAGCAAATGGTCCATACTGTAAATTTTAGGAATTTCTTTGAATGCCGTGTGAAGAAACATTGAATTGTAATCGCCAAGTGCAAATCCTTTATCGGGTCTCGGTTTTAAAGTAAATTTCTGAATTGTTGTGACAGAGTTCCCGTGTTTGTAAACAATGTTACGAAATTCTTTGAGTTGTTTTTCAAGATCAACAATATCACCGAGTAAGTCATCTATATACTTCCTTTTTCGTATTTTATGTTCACAAAAATCCTTTTTACAACTTGACAATTCTGTTTCTGTTTTTGAAAGTACTGTTTGAAGACGTTCAACTTGCATTTTCAATTCACACTTTTCACTTTCGAGTTTCGAAATCAACTTTCCGTTTGACTCAATTAAATCTTGCATTTTACGTTGAAGATCTTGTTCTTTGTTGTAAGAATCTTGAAAAGCTTTTTCAAAACTTTTTGCATTTTTAATCTTGTCTTCCGGATTTGAAAGCTGAATTTTATAACACTCAATATCTCTAGCAAGTGACGCATTTTCTCTTTTAAAACTTTGTTTTTCTCGTTGCATTTTATTATTTGCAATTGTTGTGCATCCAGTTGTTTAGATAACAATATTAGGTCAGGGTCTGGATCAAATGATGGTTCATGTTGTTCTATATGATCATGTTTATCATTCTCAATAGGATCATCAAATGAAACAACTGTGTCATCATCAAATATGACAACTGTGCTTATTTGTTCATCTGTTTGAGAAGATGAAGATGATGTAGATGGAACAACTTGCGCCATATCTGATTCAGAAGCAGAGGGTGAAGCTATTTCATGTATTAGGCATGCTTTTTGGTCATGTACCTGAGACAAGCCGTTAGTGTCATACACTGGACCTGAATCATTAAATTGAAGTTCCTGCATGTTGGCCATAAGCATCACAGCTGCATTGGCTTCCAGATCTTCCATGTCATCATCATTGTACACATTTTCCATGAAGTTGTTATCTTGTTCAGGGAAATGTCCATCTTTTTCATCTTGAAGAGCCATGAGTAATGCCTGCTTGTGAAACTTACTACCCCGAGTTCTCGGTTTGGGACATGCTGTCGCTATATGACCTTGTTCATTACAGTTATAGCACCACACTGCATTCCCTGAGTTGGAGTTCCTAGTTGCAACTGGTTCAGACCTTTGCTGAGAAGACCCTGAGTCGTTCCTGAACCCCGCATTGTTACTAAACCTCTGACTATTCCCAAAGTTTCCAGAAGAACTTCCTGAACCAGATCGACCATAGCTACGATTCTGAATTTCCACTCTTCCATCATTGACAACAGCTTCATTCCTTGTGTTAGAAGATGAACGTTGACGGTTGTTTGTTTTGTTGGAGAATTTGCTAAAAGCACGAGCAATAAGAGCAAGTCCCTGATTCAACGTGTTAAAGTCATCATCGTCATCATCATTGGAATTTGAGTAATATACTGCATCATTGTTGTTTAATGGAACAAGTTGAGTAGAAGCATTCTGTGGAGATGAATCATAAGGGACCATTTGGTTCGAGGTGGAAGACTGTGGATAACTGAAGTAGTTCTGCTCTTGAACATATGCATGATTTGACATTGGTGGTGGAGCATAGGGAGATTGAGCTACGAGAGCCAAAGAATTTGGTGTTGGTGTTGGTGTGTATCCTCCTCGTAGAGCTCGATCTTTTTCCACTTCAGGTTCATGGTGTTTCAGAAAATCATACAACAGACCATATGGAGCATCATGAAGATTTTTGGTTTGACGAACAAATGTCACATATTTATGCCAATCTGGACCAAGACTACCGACGAATTTGGAGTTTACTGCTATCCTCGGTACTGTGATTTTGTGACATTCCAGATCATTGACCACATTTGTGAAACGATGATAGTAGGATTCAAGTGACTCTCCTGGTTCAATTGTGATGTCTGTGTATTCCATGTAGAGTTTGGATTCCATATCATCTTTGTTCAATTGAGTGCCTTCCATAAGGAGATGAACATGTTCCCACATAGCTTTAGCTGTTTTCAGAGCATCGACACTTCGATAAATTGGATTAGGTATTCCTTGAAGTATATAAGCCATTGCGTACTCATCAGCTTCACGATATAATTTCTGTTCTTCTGTGAGTGCAGATTCTGGAAGAGGTCTATCACCAGGAGGACGTGGAGGATCAGCATTTGGATCACCAATTTCAAATCTTGTTGGCCACTCAAATGGTCCTTCAAGTATCACTTGTTTCAAGAATTTTCCATGAGGTTTCTTAAGTTCAAGAAATCGTAAGAATCGACTTGACCACTGAACATAGTTCCCAGGTTTAAGCATTGGAGGTGTTTCAAGTGATCCTGCCTCATGTCTGGATTGTTGAGTTGTAATAACTTCACACATTCTGTCAAACCAGTGAGGTTGTTTGGAGGAAAACTGAGTGTTTTGTTGTGGCATTTGATATGGTTGTTGTTGAGGAATGATTTGATGTTGTTGCATCATTAGGTAATGATGTAGTGGATTAAACGGTTGTTTTTGAACGTGTGATTGTGAAGGTTGTTGATACAGTTGTTGCTGATGGTATTGTTGTTGCTGATACTGCTGATGTTGCTGTTGCTGAGAATGAGGGAAGTAGTAATTAGGTGGTTGAGACATTTTAGAACACTTGTGTAGAAATGGATCTTGTAGAAGGTATAGATTTAGCCAAATCTCGAAAAACTTTGCTCAACTTCGGATTGCGAAACTATGCACAACAGTGATTGCGAAAATTTGGAATTGCGAAATTTGGGATTTCGAAAATATTGGGATTGCGAAACAAGTCAGGTTCTCGAAACTTCAGTGATTTCGATACTTAAGAAATTATCGAAAACTGAGTGATGGTTGTGAGATTTCGAAACTTATACAAGTTTGTGAAAAAAAATTGTGATTTCCAAAAAAAAATTAATGTTTTTCGAAAACACAAGGTCACGAGCACTTTTTTGAAATTATCCAAGTTCGAAAGTAAACCAAATGTCGAAGTACTTTTCTTTCTTATACAAGAGAGAAGAGACTGAGTACACGATCCGTAAGTCGATTTGAAGCACCTTCTTGTGATTTCGAAACTTGGTCAAATGGAGGATTTCGAAAATTTGGCAGATTTTGTTTTTCAAAGAAAGCAATCCAAAAACTCGTTTTTATTTCAAGATTCTTGTACTTTTATGTGTAAAATGAAGAGATCTTTAAGAAAGTTGAAAACTTTAAGAACTTTTCCAAAATTTTTAAAATTGCGAAAACAAGTACAATAAACCCTAATCGAATTTTTTTGAGAAAAAATTGATACTTTTTTGTTTGTTTTGATTTGTAGCACAAGTTTGTAAGCCAATATGTGATAAAAACCAAGAAACAAGCAAGAAAGTACAAAAATTTGAACAAAAATCGATTATAAAACAAGTTTAAGAAACAAAAATCAATGAAAAACCAAAACTACACCTTCATATGGCGAATGATACCACTTGTTAGGTCACCATTATGTAAACACAAGTATAATAACAATAGAAATGAGATGAGAAAGGAGATTTGGGTGATTATATGAATAAGAGAAATATAAGTGCAAGAGTTTCCTTAAGAAATCAAATAACCAACCAAGTTTACAAATGACCTAAGGCTTCTATATATAGGGAAGGAGCTAGGGCAACACTCCCTCTCCTTCCTTTCATCATTTCGTGGGCTTTGAGGCCCATGGGTTTCATACCTTAAGCCTAGTAAACTTAATACATTTAGTAAATGAAAGTAAATAATAGTTAAGCAACTTAACATTATTACAAATGACCGAGACTTGATAAAATAGTGAAAACTATGATCCCAACAGGGGCCCACTAAGTAGGCCAGTGGAATGCATGGAAGTTGGGGTGTTGGACTGGGTTCTGTGTAGCAGGGCATATCTGAAAAAGTTCATTAACATTTCTCCTGAAGTGTTAAAAACACCAAACAAATCATAAACAACAAAACAAACTGTGAAGTTAAATTACTTTGTTATCTTTAAGATTACAACCTATACAGTTGGTTTAAGGTAAGTTCTGACATTAAATTGCGAACTGAAGAGGGATCCATTTATTTCCTCCCGCCAATCTGCGAGTAATCTTAAAGGGACGATTTCGGTTAACGAATTAGTTCCAAAAATATTGTCCAAGTTTTTCACCCATACACGAAAAGCCAAAAACATTTTACTGTGAATATAATTACATAAAAGGTTACCACCGAAAACCAAGGCAGAACACCTACCAACTGGGGGTGTGAACATAATAAGTTCCCAAACTTAAGATTTAAAACTTACCATTGTATCCTTGTGAATAGTGTTCCTTTTTTAAAGGAGCTGTTCATTTGTGATTATTGGATTCAAGTTCACTGTCGTTTTGCCTCTGTCTTGTTTTGATTGATACTGTTTTTAGTGCATGCGCACTCGTTCACAATCACGACGTAATCGTCATAAAAACGTAACCGAGTTACGTACTGTTGAAGAAGAACACATATTAAAAATGAACGACGAGCCCCCATTCCCTCCCAAGGAGGAACCAGTTCCTGACACCCGAACAATGGAGGAACTGTGTCAACCTACCATGCAAGGGAAGGGTGGACCCATTGCACCACTCACTATTGGAGCCACGGATTTTGGATTAAAACACCACACGATACAACAAATCCAGAATACGTGCCAGTTCCATGGATTGCCGGGTGACGATGCTAACAAGCATCTCGACAAATTTTTAACTGTCACCCAGAGCATGAAACAAAATGGCGTCACCGACGACGGCCTACGTTTGTACCTTTTTCCCTATTCCCTCACTCATCATGCGACTTCATGGTTCGATCGACTTCCAAAGAATTCGATCCACACTTTTGATGAGATGATCACTAAATTTCTGGCCAAATACTTTCCACCATCTATGGTCACAAAGCTTAGGAATGATATCAGCAACTTCAGACAGCTTCCCGAAGAGTCCTTATTTGAGGCATGGGAATGTTACAAACTTGCTATTGATCGGTGTCCCAATCATAACATGCTTCTTGTCACCATTATCGATACCTTTTATAATGGTTTGACACTCCGTCATCGTGACACCATCAATGCTGCTGCTGGGGGCACCTTTATGAAAAGAACCCCTGAAGAGTGCTATGACTTAATCGAAAACATGACTGCCCATCATAATTTTTGGGACTCCTCTGCTGAGAGGAACGACTCATTTAAGTCTGTCACTCCGGCAAGCAATGAAATATCCATCCTAGCTAAAAAGCTGGATGATTTGTCTACAGCAGTTTTGCGTATCCATCAGACAAATCATAATCAGGTCAAAGCTGTTAACCCAAGTTGTGAAACTTGCGGTGGTCCACATTCCTACACAGAGTGCCCAGCCTCCGGTGGCTCGACTCGTGAAAACGTGTATGCAGCTCAAGGTTCCTATAATACGGGAGGTAATTCTTCCCAACCGCAAGGAGATCGAAACCTTTTGAGCTACCGATCTAATAACTACATCGGACCACCAGGGTTTAATCAGTCCCAGAACCAAAATAGTCAAAACAGAAACCAGAACTTTAACCAGAATCAGAACCAGAACCGGATGAACCAAGGTTATAACAACCAAGGGAATTTTAACCCTGGTCAAAACCAGGTTCAACAAAATCAGAACCAAGGGAATTATAACCGAAATCAAGGTCAGAACAATTACCTACAGGGTAATTTTCAACAAC
The DNA here is from genome assembly GCA_030686995.1 of Artemisia argyi. Lineage (NCBI taxonomy): Eukaryota > Viridiplantae > Streptophyta > Magnoliopsida > Asterales > Asteraceae > Artemisia > Artemisia argyi. The sequence continues at coordinate 12,612 of JARVZY010003021.1, forward strand.
AAAACCACTTCCAGGGTAATAACAACCAGCAACATGGGAATTTCCAGAACAATCGAGCTCAAAAATTTCCAAACCAAAATCAAGCCATTGTTCCAACTGGACCATCACATGATGAGTTATTAAAACAGTTTATGAAATCCCAAGAAGAACTGAAGAAAATGCTGGTTAGTCAAATATCTAATTTGCAGAAGTCTTTAAATGATCGACCCTCGGGCTCAGGTACTACTTTACCTAGCAACACGATCGCTAATCCGAGGGGCGATGTAAAGGCGATCACCACAAGAAGTGGAGTTTCTTATAAAGGACCCACAGCTCCGTCTACCTCTTCTCCTATCCCGGTAGAGGAATGTGAAACTGAGGATACTACGGATACGATACTTCCTAATAATAACGGAGGTACCAATGACATCCCTCCTCTAGTTATCCCGGTCCCGACTCCCCCTAAAAGAGTCGTGTTTGAAACTACCGAAGGTCCTGTTGAAAATCCAAAAGCCAACACAAAACCAACAATTCCATATCCCTTACGATTGCAAGATCAGAAGCTCCGTGACAAAGCTAATCATCAGATGGAAAAATTCTTTCAGATTTTCCAAGAACTACACTTCGATATTAGTTTTGCGGATGCTCTTCTTTTAATGCCCAAATTCGCATCGACAATCAAAAACCTGTTGAGCAATAAAGAAAAACTGTTTGAGATGGCACGAACTCCACTCAATGAGAACTGCTCTGCAGTTCTATTGAAACAGCTTCCCGAAAAGCTAGGAGACCCCGGGAGATTTCTAATACCATGTATTTTCCCGGGTATGGTTGAATGTTTTGCCTTGGCCGATCCTGGTGCAAGCATCAACTTAATGCCCCACTCAGTTTGGAAAAAGCTCTCTCTTCAGGTACTTAGTTCCACATGCATGACTCTCGAGCTTGCAGACCGTTCAATTTCACGTCCCCTTGGTATTGCCGAGGACGTATTTGTAAGAGTGGGAAAGTTCCATTTTCTGGCAGACTTTGTCGTTGTTGATTTCGATGCAGATCCAAGAGTTCCTCTCATTCTTGGGAGAGGATTCATAAGAACAGGACGTGCATTAATCGATGTTTTCGATGAGGAAATCACGTTACGAGTTGGCAATGAAGCGATAACGTTCAACCTTGATCAAACCTCGAGATACTCCTCGAATTATGATGCTGAATCGGTCAACCGAATTGATGTCATTGACATTGCATCCGAGGAGTATGCTCAGGAAATCCTTGGATTCGCTGATAGTTCTCCGAGTGGCAATCCCACTACTTCTTCTCATCCCATAATCGCTAATTCTTTTCCTTCCTTCACTCCGTTTGATGGAAGTGATTTCGTCCTTGAGGAATTAGAGGCCTTTCTCAAAAGTGATTCAGTTCCCGAAGGAATTGATAACCAAGAGATTGACCCGGAGAGGGATATACTTCTCCTTGAGAAGTTATTGAACAAAGATCCTTCTCCCATTCCTGTTCTACCTCCACAAATTCATAAGGCGAAAGTCAAATATGTTGAGAAAAATGATGATTTCCCCGAGGTCGAACTTAAGGACCTGCCTCCTCATCTAGAATATGCATTCTTAGAAGGTAACGATAAGTTACCAGTCATTATTGCAAAAGACTTAAAGGATGAGGAGAAAACCGCGCTGCTCAAGGTTTTAAAGTCCCACAAGCAAGCAATTGCTTGGAAGCTCTCAGACATAAAGGGTATTAACCCGGATTTTTGTACACACAAAATCCTAATGGAAGAGGACTTTAAACCTGCCGTGCAACATCAAAAAAGGGTAAATCCAAAAATCCACGAAGTTATAAAAGCAGATGTTATCAAACTTCTTGATGCGGGATTGATTTACCCTATATCAGATAGTCCTTGGGTTAGCCCAATACATTGTGTTCCAAAAAAGGGTGGTATTACGGTTATCACAAATGAGGACAACGAGTTGATACCAACTCTTTTGGTTACAGGGTGGCGAGTATGTATTGATTACAGAAAGCTTAACGAAGCCACCCGCAAAGACCATTTTCCTCTGCCCTTTATGGATCAAATGCTCGAAAAACTAGCGGGGAATGAGTATTATTGTTTCCTCAACGGCTTCTCGGGTTACTTCCAAATTCCCATTGATCCACAGGATCAAGAGAAGACTACCTTCACATGCCCTTACGGGACATTTGCCTATCACCGCATGCCTTTTGGGTTATGCAATGCTCCGGGCACTTTCCAGAGGTGCATGATGGCTATTTTCCATGACATGATCGGAAAAACCATGGAGGTATTCATGGATGACTTCTCAGTCATCGGGAATTCTTTCGACTCATGCCTCTCCCATTTAGAAAAAATACTTCAACGTTGTGAAAACACTAATCTTTGTCTAAACTGGGAGAAGAGCCATTTTATGGTTAAAGAGGGCATTGTCCTCGGCCATAAAATTTTTAAAAATGGGATTGAGGTCGATAAGGCCAAAATTGATGTTATTGCTAAACTGCCTCATCCCACCACTGTTAAAGGAATAAGGAGTTTCCTCGGCCATGCCGGGTTCTATCGGAGATTCATACAGGATTTTTCCAAAATAGCCCGGCCCATGCCTCATCTTCTTGAAAAGGATGCTCCTTTCATATTTTCCCCCGAGTGCATCGAAGCTTTTTCTACTTTAAAGAAAAGACTTACCGAAGCACCAATCCTTGTTGCCCCCGACTGGGACTTACCCTTTGAACTTATTTGCGATGCTAGCGATTACGCTATTGGTGCAGTTCTGGGGCAACGCAAAACCAAACATTTCCAGCCAATACACTACGCAAGTAAGACCATGAATGAGGCTCAAACACACTATACCACCACAGAAAAAGAATTATTAGCTGTGGTATATGCCTTTGAAAAATTTTGGTCTAACTTAATCTTATCCAAAAGCGTTTTGTATACAGATCATTCGGCTCTGAAATACCTGTTCACTAAACAGGATGCAAAGCCAAGACTACTCCGTTGGGTCCTGCTCCTTCAGGAATTCGATATTCTCATAAGAGATAAAAAAGGAGCAGAGAACCTTGCAGCTGATCACTTGTCCCGGTTAGAAAATCCTCATCAGGATATTCTCGAGAGAAAAGAAATTAATGAAACTTTTCCTCTGGAGACTCTAAATCTAATCTCTACTCGGGATGATACCACTACCCCATGGTTTGCCGATTTTGCAAATTACCGTGCGGGAAATTTCGTTGCGAAAGGGATGTCGTCCCAACAGAAAAGAAAATTCTTTAAAGATGTAAAACATTACTTCTGGGACGACCCCTACTTGTTCAAAATATGTGCGGATCAAGTCATCTGACGGTGTGTCCATGGCCAAGAAGCCATGGAAATTCTTAAAGCTTGTCATGATGGACCCACGGGGGGACATCATAACCCAAACTACACCGCCAAAAAGGTGTTTGATTCAGGATTCTTTTGGCCCATGATATATAAAGACGCCCATGAACTTATCAAAACTTGTGAGGCTTGCCAGCGTCACAGGAATACTTCCAAAAAGAATGAGATGCCGCAAAACACCATCCAAGTCTATGAAATATTTGATATATGGGGCATTGATTTTATGGGGCCATTCCCGTCTTCACGAGGGAATAAATACATAGTCGTGGCTGTCGACTATCTGTCAAAATGGGTTGAAGTAAAAGCTTTACCCACCAATGATGCCCGAGTAGTCGTTAAATTTTTAAAGTCTCTCTTTGCCAGATTTGGGGCTCCTCGTGCCATTATCAGTGATCGTGGCACTCACTTCTGCAATGAACAATTTGCAAGAGTGATGCTGAAATATGGTGTAACTCACCGTCTTTCTACAGCATACCACCCCCAAACAAGTGGGCAGGTGGAGGTCTCAAATCGGGGTATTAAGAGAATTCTGGAGAGGACGGTTGGTGAAAACCGTGCCTCTTGGTCGGATAAGCTGGACGATGCATTATGGGCTTTCCGCACTGCTTACAAAACACCCATCGGGTGTACTCCATATAAGCTAGTGTACGGGAAAGCATGTCATCTTCCGATCGAATTAGAACATAAGGCCAATTGGGCCTTAAAACATGCAAATTTCGACCTTCAGACAGCGGGTGATCACCGTAAAGTTCAACTAATCGAACTAAATGAATTACATGATCAAGCTTACGAAAATTCTTTAATCTATAAAGAAAAGACTAAGAAGATACATGACTCTAAAATTAAGAACCGCGTTTTCAACGTTGGTGACAAAGTTCTTCTTTTCAATTCAAGATTAAAAATTTTCTCGGGTAAACTAAAAACCCGTTGGTCTGGACCATTTACTATAGCAAAAGTATACCCATATGGAACTGTTGAGTTATTACAACCCGACGGTCCCAATTTCAAAGTAAATGGTCATCGGTTAAAACACTATTTTGGAGGGGACATACAACCAATGGTTGTCCCAGATCTCCAAACTTACCCCATGGACCAATAAATTCGGGGTCGAGTCAAGCTAGCGACTCGGTTAACAAAAACAGTAGCTTCCCCAAGGACAATTTAATTCGGGGTCGAGTCAAGCTAGCGACTCGGTAAACAAAAACAGTAGCTTCCTTATGGACAATTCAATTCGAGGTCGAGTCAAGCTAGCGACTCGGTAATCAAAAACAGTAGCAATATGGGTTTTCACCCATATTTCTGTCTTCTTACCCCTTTCTACCACCCTAGTGTGGGGGAGATGAACCACATGTTGTACATATGTAAATATTGTTAAAAAAAAAAAAAAAAAAAAAGTGCGTTTGTATGTAAATAGACTAAAATAAAAGGTTAATAGTATTTCCTTTTTACGTTCTAAGTCTTGGTGGGACACCAAGTACTTTGAATATTGAGGGCAATATTCAGTTCTAAGTGTGGGGGAGAGTTCTCACGAATTCAAAACACATGTTCCATCAAGAACCCCCATTTGATCAAAATTACCAATTTTTTCACACTTAGAAATGCAAATAATGGTTATCAATCCACCATGTCTAACCCACAAAAGGATTGGCTAGTCCAGGAGCAATCGGCTCTTGGTAAAGACATCTCAAATCCGTTGATGGCTTGCAATTTGCCCAAAATTGTATGGTTCCTCAACTCCCCATATCCTATAAAGCGAATGAGTTGGCTAGCCCGCAAGATTATGGCTTGTGGTAAAGGCCGTGGAAAAACCATAATTGGTAATCAGCTCACCAAGATGTTGACTATTCCATCAAGAGTTGGCTAGTCCAGAAGCAAACGGCTTTTGGTAAAGACAAATCAAATCCGTTGACAGCTGGTGGTTTGCTCAAAAGCACACGGTTATCAGATGTGCCACAGTTCTTACATCTGGCTACTCCAGGAGTGATGGCTTTTGGTAAAGAGTAAAAATCCATTAAAATTTTCTCAAAAGATTGCTAGGGACTAGCAATAGTTTAGTGTGGGGGATTGATGAGTGTCTAAATACTCATCATTTTATACCAATCTGAACTGCCAAAACATACAAAAACACTCAAATATGCATCAAAATACTGAAAATATCTTAGAAGTGTGTTTTATATGTTTCAGATTCAAAATAATCAAAAACAGATGAAAAACGTATAAAGTTTGCATAATTGGCAGTTTCAGTCCCTCAAGTTTCAAAAGTTGTCAAAATTAGTCCCTGGTAAATCAAAACATGAAAAATATCATCAAGGTCCTTAGGGATTCTTAAGTTGTCAAGTTCAGTCCTTTAAAGTTAAAAATTACAAAATGACAACTTTAGTCCCTCAAGTTTCAAAAATGTCAAAATTAGTCCTTAAGGTTTTAAAAATGGGAAATTAATAAAATAAACCTTGAACTATTCTTAAATGACAAAATTGGTCCTTATGATAAAAATTTTGAGAAATTACATCTTTAGTCCCTTAAAAATCTAAAGTTACATAAATGGTCCCTGGAGTTTCATAAATTATAGAAAAGGTCCTTGGAAATTCAAAATGAAAAAAATTACATTTATGATCCTTGGTTTATCATATTTGGCAAGTTAAGTCCTTGAATATACTTTGGGAGAATTACAATACCAGCCCCGTAACTTTGCTCAAATTACAACTTTGGTCCTTGTGTAAAAATAAAACCAACCGGACCCTTTTATTACAAATCCAAAACCAAGCCTAGTCCAAAACACACCTCAGCCCACCCTTCCTTTCCCTAAGCCCAAACAACCCTCGGCCTACACCCTTAATAAATATAAACGGGGGTTTGACCCCGTTTGACTTCCCAAAACCGCCAAACTACACACCACTATTCACCCTCCTCCCTCACCACTGTAAACCATAAACCATGGTGGTTTTCCACCACCTCACCACTCTTCCACCTCATCCCTTACTCCCCCTAACCACCTTTCTACCTCACAATCAAACCACATCACCAATTAATGCAATTCCCACCAATTTTCACTCCAAACCATACCTGCTCCCTAGTTTTCTTCCATATCACCTCAACTTGTCCTGAAAACATCTCTTTTGTCCCCTGACACCTCCACATCCTTCCAATAATCTTTAATTGCTCAGCTTTGGCCCCAAGTTAACTTGGAGACTTTTTGGCGCCAAAATGGTTTAAATGGCTAGGATCATGTCAGAGCAATGGAGGGTCAAGATTGAAGTGGGATATGCTCAGAGTCTCACAAGGAACCCTAATGTGAGCTTATAAAAGGAAGAGAAGTGCAGAAGACCAAGAAATAGTATATTTTAGCTTAATTAATCTCGTTAAAATTGTAATCTGTTATTTCAGTTAATTCTCAAGCTTTTAAGCTTTGTGTTAGTCAATTCAGGTGTAATCTCAACTTTTATGATAATCAATCTCAAGTTTTAAATCAGTTCTCAGTTTATGCAAGATCAAGTTTATTTCAAATTTCTTAATAAGCTATATTGTTGTTATTGTTAGATTATATGGATTCATAAGCTCATATAAGCTCCTCAGAAAGCTTATGAAAGCATTTAGAAACCTTTAAAGCAGTTATAATAGAGAAACTTATAAATCATAAAAAATTAAGAAAAATAAAGAAAAAATTAAAAATCATGGTTATGGTGATCATCAAGTAGGACCAAGGTAAATTCTGGAAGGCCTTGGGTTAGTGAATCAGTGGAGATTCCATAGGATTGTTCTTGGTTCATTGGTTTAAGCAGGAAAGCATATTGTAAGTCATCAAAAATCTCATATCTGTCTTTTTACTGTAGCTTTGCTTAATTACTGCTTATTCAGCTTTTCTGTGTTTACTTAGTGGTATTTAATAATATTATTGCTTAAAATACATAGCTTGTTCAATAGAAATTGTAGTTTCTTTGAATTCCATTTTGACTGTTAAAATTAGTATACTTGTTAACTTTGGTTAATTGATGTTAAGTTCTGTGTTTCAGTGCTCATTTTAGCTTAATACACAATAATAAGTTGATCTGAATCAGTTGCATAAGCTCTTTAATCCATTTATATCTTAAATCATAAAACAGTCTAGGTATAAGGTGTGTTTGGATCAAGATAATCCTAGGTGATCCAGTGCTTTATTGTTGTTGTTTCTAGTTGATACAAGTCATCTAGGGTAATATTAACTCAGAACAAGCAATAACTCAGACCTAGTTAACCAAGAAAGTCAAAATCACTTTGAATCACTTATAGTGATTCACTGTGTGGAAATTAGAGAGTCATAAGTTTCAAATCATTTCACTAGTAGTTGTTCTAGCTTATTTTAGTCTTATTCTAGCTTATTATAACCTAATCAGTGTTTAAATCTAGGTAGAATCTCACAAAAGTCAAACTAGTAGTTAAATTCAACAAAGTCAAAAGTGCAATCTCAGTTTTTCTCAAAAATGGTAGGAATTTTCATGATTTGTGTATTTGGTTCTAGGGTTTGAAATTAATTGGGTAATTAGTCTATCAGTAGAACTTGTGATTTCCATACTTTTCACATTTTTGTGAATTTTTCTTATTGACCTTTTTGCCCCTCAAAGTGGGCTGCAGGGCAACCATCTCCCCTGCACACAGCTTTTGACCCTTTTTCTTTGAACCATAGTGTGCTCTCCTGTGGACCCCACACCCCAATCTTTAGCTTAATTAGTAGCTTATTACCTCAGTTTTTCATACCTAGGTTTAGCTTGGTCATTAGCTTATTGTAGCATAGCTGATTTGACCTAGCTTGTGGCCTGTGTCCAAACACCCTACATTGACCACTCAGTGTGTGATCCCTTTTACCAAGCCCCACCTAGAGTTCCCTAATAAGCCATAAGCCCTGCTTATTGGCTTATTTGAAAGCTTGACAGGTGTACTCGAAGGTTCAGGGTTCATTTTGAACCTCCCCTCACTTCTGTGGACCCCACAGAGGTCCATAATACCACCCTCAGGCCTGTTTGGTTGTCAGGATTGTGATAAGTGCTTATTTGGATTCCCTGGCTTATCCAGAGTGCTTATTTATGCTTTTATTCTTATTTCAAGTTGGTATACATATGTGAGAGCTTATTTAATCATTTAAACAACTTTTCACCAAGTCATAAGTCCTAATAAGTTACCCTGTGCATCAGCAGACCATCAGGCCATACCCACCACTTTGGTGGTTGATTGTGACCACACCAGTGGGTCCCACACTCCAAATCTTTGTTCTTACAACCCCCCTCCTACCAGAGTTTAAGATTTGACCATTTGTTTGACCTATACATCAGTGGACCCCACCTAGAATCAACCCTAAACTTTGTCCCATTTCTGTCTCAGAAACTAAGTTTGGAATTGCTTATTGTGGTCTTGTAGCTTATTCTTACTGCTTATTTGGCTAAAACTTGCTCAAACATATCCAAGTAACTTGTATGTATATGATTTAATCAGTGTGGACCCCACATAACTCCAATTTAGCTTATTTCTTTGTGTGGTCAAACTTAGTCAACTATCTAGGGTAATAAGCACTCTCAGTGCTTATTCTGAGTTTCCAAATTAGTTGTCTTTGTAAAAGTTTCTTATTTTAAGTATTTTAATTGTTTTATAAAAGAAAAATCAGAAAAAGCCAAACTTAGTTATAGTGATAGCTTCAATTTAATAGAAATTATCTATTTAATTTTCATTTCAGCTTATTAATAAGCACTTTTCCATTTTTATAATTTTCTTAATTTCTTATTACCTTTAAGTAGCAAAAATAATTTTCTTAGATTTTTCCTAAGCAGTTTACTATTTATTAGATTTAAAAGTTGTTTAAATAATTAAATAGGTAATATTAGTAACTAATTAGTTTTATTTAATTTTAATTAATAACAGTAGAATTTTATATTTTTCCTAAGTTTTATAAAGTAGTTAAGACTTTTAGAAAATAGTTTCATAATTTCCACTGTCCATTTTCCAATTTTCTTATTTAATTTAATTAAATTAGATTTAAAATAATTAATAGGTAATTAATTAGTGAAATAACCTAAAATATAATATTTAGAAGTTTTTATAATTTTGTAGGATTCCTGTGATGTTTAAATAGTCTTATAAATTTTATCATAATTTTCTAAGTTAATTTAGTATTATTAGTAATTTAAAATAGTTTAATTAAGCTAAATAGTTTTTAATTAATATAAAACTCATAAAAAGACAAAAATATTTATTTTCATTTTTTATACTTTTTTCAAGTTCTTTTTAAGGTTTAGAAAATATTTTTGTTAATTTTTAGTTTAATTTGTAATTCTTGTTATTTCTAGATAATTTTAATTAAGTTTTAAATTAGATTTTAATTAGTTTTATTAATTAAATAATATTTAAATAGTAAAATAATCATTTTCATAATTTCATTTTCATTTTCAATTTTCTTTTAATTTTAAGTTTTAAAAAGTTTCACTTGTACCCCCTGTAGTTTGTAACTTATTAAAACCCACTTGTCTCTGTCTGTTATCTGATTTTCTTATTTGTGCTTTTGTGTGTATTTATGTTATTGTTTATATCATTTCATATTATCCAAATACCAAGTAATCAGTAGTATAATCATTTCCCAATTATTTTTGTTACTGTCCTCAGTACCACTCATTCCTCTAATAGTTCAAAATACAATTTCAATCTCGTTGGGATTTAACGACCCGGGGATTTCCCTATATTTCCACGGTCAATAATAACTTGCACTTTCTCCTAGGTGGGCCTATCAACTGCACGCGGTTGACTGGTTGGTTTAGGAGGAGTCAGTTATTAAACGGGTTTGTGATCGGGTGAATTTGGACAAGAAAAGGGGTTTGTGTGTGATTAAGCTAGGGAATCTACAAGGAAATAGCTTAAATAAACTATATGAATAAGACTGTAAAATCAGAAAAACCAGAAACGATTAAAACCTAAAACGCGTACGTTTACATTTAACTAAAACGTAAACGTACAAAATAAAACGTGAAAAATGAAATCTGAAAAAACCCAGGGGGTGAAAATGACTTTTTTACAAACTAAAAGATAAAAGAAAATTTCTAGAAAAAGAAAATTAATTTTCACACTAAGTAATTATTTAATATTAATTAATTACTAATTATTACTAAATTATTAATATTTAAACAACTTAAATATAATACAATATTAATTAAATACTGAAAAGGTGAAAATAAAATTTCTAAAATTATAAAATAACTAAAAACTAATTTTAAAATTAAAAATAAGTATTTATGTCTTTTTGTGATTTTTCTATTAATTAATTACTAATTAAACATTAGTTACCTAATTAAACTATTTTAAATTAAGAAAAATAGAAAATGAACAGTAAAAATTACAAGAAAAATTCTAAAATTATATTATATTATATAAAAGCTAGGAAAAATATAAAAATTGGGTCTTGCTTAATAAAAGCTAATTATGCTATTTTAAACTTAATTATTAATTAATAATTAATAAAACTAATATTAATTCTAATAAATACTAAATGATAAAATAAAAATCTGAGAAAATTATTATAAATACTTTAATATAAAAGTAATTTAAGGAAAATATAAAAAAAGCTAAGTACTTAATAAAAATCTAAAAATGAAAATTAAAATTTAAATAAAATTAAATAGAAACTATCACTTAAAATTAAAATTGTTTTTCTGGAATTTTTCTTTTGGAAACTTGTTTTACACCTAAAAATGGAAACTTTTTGTAAAAACAAACTTTATGGAGCTTAAAAATAAGCTGAGTTCAAGCTTATATGTGTGACAGTTGACTTTGGTCAACTGTCAAGGGAAAAAGGTAATGTAGGCAGCTAGGGGGGCCCACAAAGGATGATTCAGGTGTGAATAAGCTAAGTGCACTAAAATAAGCTAGAAAAAGCAAGAAAGTAGCACTGAATAAGTTGAGAAACTGATTAAGCTACTCCAAGTGCCAAACACCCTACTCAGATAAGGGACAAGGTTGAGTGACCAAGCAGCCCTATCTAATGAAGTCTAAACTTGAGAACAATCCTAGGGACTTGAAGATGAGATTATTGGCTTCTCAAAAAGCCAATAAGCTCATTGTGGGGCCCACTAAGTAGGCCAGTGGAATGCATGGAAGTTGGGGTGTTGGACTGGGTTCTGTGTAGCAGGGCATATCATTGCCCTGCAGGCTACTTTGGACAAAGAAATAAGCCACAGAAAAAATTACAAAAATAAGGTGATGGATGGAATTTAAAGTTGAGCTGGGATCGTATAACATGCAAAAAACCACAATACTTGAATCACAACATAAAAATCAGAAATATTCATGCAAATTTTGTGAAAACCGAGAACAAGCAATTTTGACTTTTGAAGAAAACTTGGTACTTTGACTATTGTGAATTTCTGATGATTAATGATGACTTATTATGAAGTTATAAGCTATAATGGACCTAGATTAAGCTGTAAAATAAACTTATGCAACAATGGAATAAGGCTTGGAACTCAAAATCCTAACAGTGGGTGAAATCAAGAACTCACACCATGATTTTGACTTTTTAACTAATAGCTACTTAATTTAATGACACAACTAAGCTATAATAACCTAATGAACTATGTTTATGCTAGAAACAACAACAACAATCAACAATGACACACTGGAACAGGCAGATCCAAACACTTCCTTATATAACTGTTTTGGTGATTTGTGAAACAATCTAACAATTTAAACCATAAATCTGAAACTTAGAGACATACTGAGCTAATGTAAACATAAATAGACAGAGATGAACAATGATCAACCAATAAATCTACAAATCACAAGGTCATGCAATTTTTAGGCTAAAACTTGAAATGGAAACTTACAATGATTTCTGTGTATCAAAACAAGGATTAAAACATTCACTTCTATCCTAACATCTCCCTGAGATTCTAAACCATATGCCATTCATTATCAATCCTTCTCACTGTTCATCATCCTTCTTCATTGATTTTCATATCTTTTTCTATTTAAAGTGACTTTTCAGATTTTAAAACAAGAAGGTTCATAGTCCCTTAAAAACCATGAAATACATTCAAATACGCTTAACTAAACTCAAACAAACACTACACAAAAACTTAGAACAATTTGAGAGCTAATTATGGAAATTTGAAATTTCAACTGATATGAAATAAAAATTTTAACTTGAAATTGCAATTCTTGATTGAATTAAGTTTTCATTACACTGGAAACATAGCATACAAACTTTTTCAAACTAAAAATTACACAAGATAATGAAAATTTAACACTAATTATATCTAAAACTACCCTACTCTACTGCTAGACTAATACACCTCTATTCTTCACTTTTCTTTTTCTTTTATAACCCTTGGAGACTTCAAAGACTTTCCCACACCTAGTTTGAGCCGTTGGATGAGTGTATTTGATCCCCACCGTTCAAATGTATTTTGGCGCGAATTTGTTAATGGAGCAGGTTGGGGTAACTTGTGGGGATTCAAGGATAATTAATGTGATTTGGAGGGTTGTGGAGGCTAGGGGGAACAAAGAATGGTGTGTTATGTGGATTTGGTGAAGGTGGGGGAGGGGGTACACAGTAACAGCCAAGTGGGGTGAAGGAGATGGAGGTGTTGACCTGTTGACCGAGGGAATAATAATACGGGGTGTTTGTTTTTTTTATATTTTGAAGTGGTGTGGATTGGGCTGGTGATTTGGATGGGCCAAGGGATTAGAATGTGGGCTGTGGATTGGAGTGATAAGGTGGGTTGGATTGGGGTGTGTTGTTGGGTGGTATTAATTATCAAGGGTCCGTTTGTTTTGTTAGCAAACACACCTCAAGGACCAATTTTGTAATAAATGAAAAGTGAGGGTCTGAAATTGCAATCTTCCAAAGTATATTATATGTACCAAACTTCCCACATGTGAATAACATAAGGACCAAAGTTGCAATTTTCCAAAATTTGAACCCCGAGGACCAAAATTGTCATTTTCCAAAGTTTAGGGGTTAAACTTGCCATTTTATAAAAACTTTTATCCAAGTGCATTTCTTGCCAAGTTTCATTTTCCAAAGGACCCTGAATGATTTTTCTTTCAAAAATATCCCACCAGGGACCAATTTCCAAAACTCCAGGGACTAAACTTGTAATTTTCCAAAACTTTTGAGATTTTTCACCAAAGGACTAAATATGACAATTTATGATTTCAAAAGGACCTTTGGTGATAATTTTCTATATTTTGAATATCCAGGGACTAGTTTTGACAATTTTTGAAAGTTGAGGGACTGAAACTGCCAATTTTGCAAACTTTGTACGTTTTTCAACTGTTTTTACTCATTTTGCATCTAAAACATATAAAATACAATTTTAAAATATTTTTGGTATTTTGATGCATTTCTGAGTGTTTTTGTATGTTTTGCAATTCAGATTTGACCAAAAAATGATGAGTGTTTGAGCACTCACCAGAATGCAGAAACATAGTCCAGCCATCCACTACATATACTATCAAACTCATCACCAAATCAAGTAAGCATCAGCCACTATCCTTGTAAATAGCTACAGACAAACAAACACACACACTTATAGATGATGATGTTGCATGATGGAGTAATAAATCATGTAAACATCAAATGTACCTATCACTAAACTTAACCTACACCATTTCATGACCTTTACCTCCTCAACCCCTACACCACTTCGGTTTCAGCCGAAATCTATTTATAAGCAAAAAATACTTACCTATTGTGTTTTAAACTACTTCATATGTACATAATTGACTCCTCCCAAACCAACCAGTCAGCCGTGTGCAGCTGTTAGGCCCACCTGGGAGAAAGTGCAAGTTAATATTGACCGTGGAAGTACAGGGAAATCCCCGGGTCGTTAAATCCCAACGAGATTGAAATTGTATTTGTAAACGATTAGGAAAGTGAGTGGTACCGAGGACAGTAACAAAGATGATTTGAGGGTTGATTATACTACTGATTTCTTGGTATTTGGAAAATATAAAACTATAATAGAAATACAGATGTAAGCATAAAATCAGATAATCAGATAACAGACAGAGAAAAGTGGTATTTAACAAGTTACAAACTACAGGGGGAAAAAGTGAAACTTTTGCAAACTTAATATTTAAAGAAAATGGAAAATGAAATTGAAATTATGAAAATGATTATTATAATATTTAATTACTATTTAATTAATAAAACTAATTAAAATCTAATTTAAAACTTAATTTAAATTAACTAAAAATAAAAAGTATTACAAATTAACCTAAAAACTTACACAAATAATTTCTAAACCTAAATAAGAACTTGAAGAAAGTATAAAAAATGAAAACAAATATTTTTGTCTTTTTATTAGTATTTTATTAATTATAAACTATTTAATTTAATTAATCTAATTAAACTATTTTAAATTACTATTATTACTAAACTACCTTAGAAAATTATGATAAAATTTATAAAACTATTTAATTACAACAGGAATACTAAAAAGTTACTAAAAATTATATTTAAGCTAATTGACTAATTAATTACTTATTAATTAATTTTAAGCTAATTTAATTAATTTAAATAAGAAAATTAGAAAATGGACAGTGGAATTTATGAAACTATTTTTTAAAAGTCTTAACTACTTTATAAAGTTTAGGAAAAATATAAAATTCTACTTTAGTTAATTAAAATTAAAGAAATCTATTTAATTACTAATATTACCTATTTAATTATTTAAACTAGTTTTAAATCTAATAAATAGTAAACTGCTTAGGAAAATTCTAAGAAAATTATTTTAACTACTTTAAGGTACTAAGTAATTTATAAAATTATAAAATTGGACAAGTGCTTATTAATAAGCTGAGATGAAAATTAATTAGATAATTTCTATTAAATAGAAGCTATCACTATTTTTATGTTTGCTTTTTCTGGTTTTTCTTTTATAAAACTACTTAAATACTTAAATAATGAAACTTTAACAAAGACAACTACTTTAGAAATCAAAAATAAGCACTGTAAGTGCTTATTAGCTTATATAGTTGACTATAGTTGACCAAACTAAGAAATAAGCTAAGTTGAGGTTATGTGGGGTCCACTATGATGAAATCTGGTTTACCTAAGTTACTTATACCTATTTAAGCTAGATGTGGTGAGATAAGCTCCTAGAATAAGCTGGGAAGCTAAAATAAGCAATTGCTTATTTGGTTTCTGACTCAGAAGTGGGACAGAGTTTTGGTTCAAAACTAAGTGGGGTCCACAGATCTATAGGTCAAACTAAAGGTCAACTAATGAACCTGGGTAGGAGTGGGGTTGTAAGAACCAAAGTATGAGGTGTGGGACCCACTGGGGTAACCACAAATCACCACCAAAGGTGGGGGTGTGAGGTGAGTCTGCTGATGCAGGGCACTTAGCTTGCCCTGCAGGTGTTTTTCGTTGAGCTTATCTTGCTCAATAAAATTCTTAAAAATGAAACAGATGTAGGAAACTAAAGTTAAGCTGGTAGGCTTTAATCTCAAAAAGTTTCAAAGGCTAAATCTAAACACTAAATTCTATAAAATTACTTGAATTTTTAGTTTTTTCTGTCAAAGCACAATTTGACTTTTTAAGATTTTTAACTCAGTTGACTAAAATGAACTTATAACTTGATTTTCTGAATGATTAGGTTATAACAAGCTATACTAAGACTAAAATAAACTAAATTACTAACTTGTGAGTGGAATTGATGAGTTTTGGACTCCAATATCACCACAGTTAACTGTGGTGATGTGTTACTTGTGATTTTGACTAATTGGTGTGTAAGACTTGGTTTTATGCTTCTAATATCCTACTTATGACTTATGCAACCTATCCACAACAAAAAGATACCAGAACAACCACAAAGTCACAGGGTAATTCACTAATCCAAACACCCCTATATTGCACTGAATTGAAAGTTTAAGAGGTAAATGGTTTACAAAGCTTATGCTACTTGATGAGTGCTTAAACACTCATCATTTTTACCGTATCTGGACTGCCAAAACATCCAAAAACACTCAAAAACGCATCAAAATACACAATTTATTCCAAAAGTGTGTTTTATATGTTTTAGATGCAAAATGTTTGAAAACAAATGAAAAACGAACAAAGTTTGCACAATTGGCAGTTTCAGTCCCTCAAGTTTCAAAATTTGGCAAAACTAGTCCCTGGAAGTTTAAAATAAAAGAAAAGTCAACTCAAGGCAAATAAAAGTCAAAAATTATCAAAATAAGTCCTTGGGTGAAAAAGTTTGAGAAAATTACACTTTTACACCTCAAAATCCAAAATTTCATGTTTGGTCCCTGGAATTTACAAAGTTGGCAAAACAGGTCCTCGGGAATTTCAATAGTGGAAAAATCAATTACGGTCCTTGTAATATTCATCAATTGGCTAGAAAGACCCTTGGAACATTTTAGAAGATATACAAATTTGATCCATCAATTTTCAACAAAAGTCAAGATTGGTCCCTAGCTTAATTCTACAAACCATACGGACCTAGTTTGTTATTTCTTACCCATCACCAATCCAATCCACCAAAACCAAGCCCACCCATGATCCATGAACCCAACCTTAGCCCATTCACCCTCTCAGCCCACTCAAAACAAATAACAAACACCCCGTATTTTGCCCTCCACCCTTTGACTTCGGTCAACACCTTCTCCTCCACCTCAGCCCCCACTACCTGCTACCCTCCAAACACCACCATCATCACCCCTAGCCTTCACCACCTGCACACTCCATCTATTCCCCCCTCCTACTCCAAACCAAAAGCAAAACTCCAAAAATACACCCTGGCTCCAATGATATCAAAGAAGCAGACAAAATGGTTTTGGCGCCAAAATTTCAAAGGTCAAGATTGAATTCCTTTCATCCAATGGCTTATCTTCTTGCTGGGAAAAGACAAGTGGACTCCCCAAAACCCTAAGGAGTCATTATAAAATGGAGTATTGTAGCAGTTGAAGGGAGAGAGTTTTTAGTAGTTTTAATTTAATTTTCCAAATGTTGTATCTTTAAATTTATTCTCAGTTGTAATTGAACTCTTTCAGTTTAATAGAAGTGTTGTTTCAGAAAGTTAAGTTGTTTTGCATTTCCAGTTTCATAACATTATAAATAAATAAAAAAAATATATATATATAAACAAAAAAAAATAATAATAAGAAAAGAAAGAAGAAGCATGGAGCACAGTGAATAATTGATGGCTGTGGGTTAGTGAATCCGTGGGGATTCAATAGGAGTTATGATTTGGTCCTTTGTTCAATTGATTTAGCTTGGTTGCACTTTGTAAGTTCTTATTAATCTTTTTTACATTTGACAGTAGATAAGCTTATGTTGCTTAATTGTATTTTTTTTCATGCTTAATCAGTATACTGAGATGATAACATGATTTAGAATTGCTTGTTTATTCCTTGAACATTTTTGAAACTCGGTTTACATTTCAGCTGTCAATTTAGCTTGATAAGGGTTTGTAAGATTTGGATGTTGGAATCTGTATACACCTGGTCATTTCAACTTGTTAAACCAATTTAAGTGTTGAGACAACAAGTTTTTGGTCTAAACATCACATTTGTCTCATTAATCTCATAATCAGTTAAGATCAGGGGTGTTTGGATTAGCATGGTTCACTGAGTTGAAGTTATTGTTGTGATGTTATTTTGGTTTGAACAAGTCATCTCAGGTTAATAAGGGTTATTTGAGTAACAAAATCCAGGTTTTAAACCATTAAAATCAAAATCATCATCTCACCACCACCACAGTTAACTGTGGTGGTTTTTAAGATCCATACCCTCCTAAATTGGTTTATAACTAGTAGCTTTAGGGTAATTTAACTTTATTCCAACTCCTTACATGTTATACAAGCTGTAGATTAAGCCCAAAGTTGGAAAAAGTCAAAGTGGTGTAAAATTCTTAAAAGTCAAAATCTGCCTCAGTCATTTTGTTCAAACTTTGGAGCTCTGCAAATTGCTTAATATTAGGATTCTAGGTTTGAAATTTTACATGAATGAGCTCTACCACTTAGTTGATTTTTGTAAATTTTATCAGATTTTTAGAAATTTGTTTGGTGGGTCCCACACCCCTTTGAAATAACCTGCAGGGCAACAAAGTGCCCTGTTCTCAGCAGATCACTTCCACTCCACCACCTTTTGTGGTGGTTTGTAGCCAATTCAGTGGTCTAGGCCTAGTGTTTTTAGATCCCCTCAACCCCCCTCCTACCAGGGAGTGTTTTTGAACCTTTGGTTTGACCCCTAAGTCTGTGGACCCCACCTATTTTTGGCCCTAAGCTTTGTCCCAAGAACTGCATCAGTCACCAATTTGTTAAGAGCTTATTGAAGCTTTTTGGCTTATTCAGGCTCATTTGTTGCTTATTACTTGCTTCTTATTGTTTATTGGACTCAGAGAAATCATAATCAACCATTGTGGACCCCACATTCTCCCATTTGAGCTTAAAATACTCCACAGTCAACAAAAGTCAACTGTGGGTATAATAAGCACTTCAAGTGCTTATTCTTTGGGTTAATTCAAAAGTGTTTTTGTTAAAATTAGTTGTTTTTAGTTTATTATCAGTTTAGAAAAAGAAAAAAATCCAAAAAACCAATTTGAAAAATAGTGATAGCTTCTATTTAATAGGATTTATCAATTTAATTTTCTTTTTAATTAATTTCTAAGTAATATGTCACTTTTATATTTTTATAAATTACATTTTAGGTTAAAATAATTTTACAAAATTTTCCAGATTTTTATTTTGCCATTTAGTGGTATTTCTAATTAATTTTAGTTTAATTTAGTTTTAATTAATATTAATCAATTAAATAGCATAATTAGTTTTTTATATAGTATAACCTAGTTTTTATATTTTTTCTAGCTTTTATTTTAGTTAAAACATTTTTATAAATTTTTCTAGAATTTTTACTGTTCATTTAATAGTTTTCATAATTTAAATAGTTTAATTAGATATTAATTAATAAATAGAATAATAATTAGTTAACTAGTTTAAAAATTCATAAAATTAACTTTTTATAATTTTTTAGGATTCCTGTAATGGTTAATTAGGTTTATAAAAATTTTCTTAATTTTCTAAGACTTTTAGTATTTTTAATAATTCTAATTAGTTTAATTAGTATTAAATAGATAATTAGTAATTAATTAATAATAAATAATTAAATAGTGTAAAAATAATTTTTATTTTTCTTAAAATTTTCTTTAATCATTAGGATTGTAAAAATATAAATTTTACACTTTTAACCCTTCCCGTCCTTCAGTTGTACTTTTTGTTTTGTGCGTCTGTGTACGTTTTTTTTATTAAAACGTACGTTTTTAGTTTTTAGCTCAAATCTCCGTAATCTAAATTCCCGTAATCAATCACGTAGCTTTCCTAAGCTATATTTGTTAATAAATTCCAAATAAATCTGATCATAACCCTTTTCTGTGAATAATCACCCGATCACGAATACGCTAAAGTTACATTTCACACCTCAACGGGAATTAACGACCCGGTGATACCTTATATTACCCGGAGCATTGACCTAGGCTATTTGACTTTGTTGACCATTCTTTGGTTAATATAAGTTAGGTGGTTCGGGACCAATCAATTTATGGCGCCGCTGCCGGGGAGGTGTGCGCGTTTCTGTAGCGTTTTTCGAGATTAGTGTTATCTCACCTCACTCATTGTACAAATACCACCACTTGTGAATATTTTCAAAATCAAAACACATAAAAAAGTCATTGACACTTTTCCTAAAGTGTTAAAACACCAAAAAAAAAAGTAAAAAACAACAAAACCATATCGTAACGTTTTCTGATTCGGTTTTCTTTTAAGGTGATTCTTAAAGAGAAACGATTCTGGATTACGGGACGATAACAAAAATATTGTCCAAAAAAGTTTTTATCCCTAGTGCATGCGCACTCGTTCTTCAAGGTCCACTAGCCCATTACGTGAGCTGGTTCGGAAACCTCGAAGACCTCGTAGACGTTCTGCACCAACAGTCGGATCTGAGATCCGTACTGTTCCACCTCCAGCTGTCATCATGGCAGCTGAACCCACTATGAACGAGCTTCTCCAAGCACCCGTCGAGGGTTACGGAGATGCTATCGTTGTTCCGGCAATCATGGCCGACAATTTTGAGCTTAAAACAGGGTTGATAAACCTGGCCACATCACGTCAATTCTACGGTTATGAGAGGGACGATCCTCAAGATCACATTCAATGGTTCAATAAAATAACATACACCATCAAATGCAAAGATGTCCCCTGTGAAGCAATCAAACTTCTTCTCTTCCCATTCTCCCTGGAGGGACAAGCCCGGATTTGGCTTGAAAAACAACCTCCACGATCTATTGAGACTTGGGAAGATCTTGTGAAAAAGTTCGTGAATGAATTCTTTCCTCCTTCCAAAACCACGAGTCTCAAGAATGAGATCATGAAATTCACGCAGAAATTTGATGAATCCTTTAGTGAGGCATGGGACCGTTACAAGGAATTGCTCCGAAAATGTCCTCACCACGGTTTCTCCGATCTCATGACACTTGATACTTTCTACAATGGTGTAAGCCAATCCGATCAAGACTCTCTAAATGCCTCCGCTGGAGGTAACTTCTTGAATCGCACCACAAAGGATGCTTTAGCGATTATTGAGAATAAATCTAAGGTCTGCATTCCCCGAAGCAAATCGGTTGTTTTCCAAAGGGATGTTGGTCCTTCTTCCTCATCGCCCGTGGCTCAGTCTAGCACCGATGCTAGACTTGACAAACTCACGGAAGCCGTCCATGCATTGGTTCTCGCCCAAGGCAAGAAAGATTCTTCTCCTTCCCCACAAGCTGAAATCAAAAAGATAGAAGTTTGTGTCACTTGTGGTGGTCCACATTCATATTATAATTGCCCTGCCACCGAAGGCAATCCCTTCGAAGTAAATGCAATAGCCGGCAATTCCAACCAAGGAGGTAGCCAATACCGTCCTCAAGTGGAACCAAATTACCGGGCTAGCAATCAGGGTGGACCACCCAGTTTTCCTCAAAATCCAAATAGGTTTAATCCTAATCCACCAAGGGGGCCTAATTTGCAAAATCAAAATCCTGCCCCCGTCAATCAGTACCCACCCCAAAGGGGTAATCAAGGGTATTCAGCTCCAAATTATCAAGATCCCCTCCCAAACGATCTCAATAACTACATCAAAGTTAATGAGACCAAAATGAGGGCAATGCAAAATCAAATCTCAAATTTGAAGAATGATTTTCAAACATCAATAGCCAAACAAGGTCAAGAGCTGAAGAGTGAGTTGATGCAAACAAACAACAAAATTGATCAAAATCAAGGCAAGATTGAAAATATGCTTGCCAGTCTTATGAACCATCTCACTCCACCCTCTACATCTGGAGGTCTCCCGGCTAATACAGTTGTTAACCCCAAGGGTGAACTCAAAGCTATTACTACACGAAGTGGTAAAGCTTATGAAGAGCCGCCAGTTCCTCCTATTCCTCCTCCTCTTTATCCCGAGGAAGTTGAAATTGAGCCTGAGGCAACCACGGACAAGGTGCAATCTCTTAGCCCACGAAGTACCGCACATGTCCACCCTCAGGTTGTTCCAGAAATTGTACCAAAATCTGGACTTGTACCAAAACGAGGAGTTGTATTTGAACCATCAACAACTCCTGTTGAGAACCCTAAATCCAAACCTTCGCTACCATACCCGTCACGACTTAATGAGCAAAAGCTCCGCGAAAAGGCTAGTCACCAAATGGATAAGTTTTATCAAATCTTTCAAGATTTGCACTTTGACGTTAGCCTTGCGGATGCTATCATCCTGATGCCCAAATTTGCATCGATGATCAAGAACTTGTTAAGCAACAAGGAAAAATTGTACGAAATGGCAAAGACTCCTTTGAACGAAAACTGCTCTGCGGTTATCTTAAAGAAGCTTCCTAAGAAGCTTGGAGACCCTGGGAGATTTCTCATTCCATGTGTTTTCCCTGGGATGGTTGAATGCTTCGCCTTGGCCGATCTTGGCGCTAGTATCAACCTGATGCCTTACTCAGTGTGGGAGAAACTATCTCTTCCTCAACTTACTCCTACGTGCATGACTCTCGAGCTTGCCGACCGTTCAATCTCTCGTCCTCTCGGCATTGCCGAAGACGTATTCGTGAAAGTAGGAAAGTTCCATTTCCCCTCTGACTTCGTTGTTGTTAAGTTCGATGCTGACCCACGAGTTCCTCTCATTCTTGGGAGGGGATTCTTAAGGACGGGTCGTGCGTTAATTGATGTGCACGAAGAGGAAATAACTCTTCGTGTTGGTAATGAAGCTGTAACCTTCAACCTCGATCAAACTTCGAGGTACTCCTCTAATTATGACGCCGAAACGGTTAACCGAATTGATGTCATTGATGTTGCGTCTGAGAGTACGCTCAAGAGGTTCTAGGTTTTGTCGATGATTCTCCGAGTGAAAACCTCACTCCATCTTCTCACCCCATTGTTGCCAATTCTTTTCCTTCCCTCACTCCGTTTGAGGGAAGTGACTTCATCTTCTTAGAAGAAATTGAGGCCTTTCTCAAAAGTGATTCGATTCCCGATGGAATTGATAACCAAGAGATCGACCTCGAGAGGGATATTCACCTGCTTGAAAAATTGTTAAACGAAGATCCCTCTCATCTTCCTGTTCTACCACAAACACTTCATAAGGAGGAAGTCAAAAATGTTGAGAAAACTGATGACTTTCCCGCGGTTGAACTTAAGGACTTGCCGCCTCACCTTGAGTATGCATTTCTGGAGGGTGATGATAAATTGCCCGTCATAATTGCTAAAAATTTAAGTGTCAAGGAAAAGGCTGCTCTTATACAGGTTTTGAAAACTTCTTGATGCCGGATTGATTTACCCTATCTCGGACAGTCCTTGGGTCAGCCCAGTTCACTGTGTTCCAAAAAAGGGTGGCATTACTGTTGTCACAAACGAGGAAAATGAGTTGATTCCAACTCGTTTGGTTACGGGTTGGCGCGTCTGCATTGACTATCGTAAGTTAAATGACGCCACCCGTAAGGATCATTTTCCCCTGCCCTTTATGGATCAGATGCTCGAGAGATTAGCGGGGAATGAGTACTATTGCTTCCTCGATGGTTTCTCGGGTTACTTTCAGATTCCCATTGACCCGCAAGACCAAGAAAAGACCACGTTCACGTGCCCCTATGGAACTTTCGCATATAAACGTATGCCATTTGGCTTATGTAATGCTCCGGGCACGTTTCAAAGATGTATGATGGCCATTTTTTCCGACATGATCGGAAAAACTATGGAGGTCTTTATGGACGATTTTTTGGTCATTGGGGATTCGTTCCAATCATGTCTCTCCCATTTAGACAGCATGCTAAAACATTGTGAAGACACAAAGTTATGTCTAAATTGGGAGAAGAGTCACTTTATGGTCAAAGAGGGCATTGTCCTCGGCCATAAAATTTCAAAAAACGGGATTGAGGTTGACCGTGCCAAAGTGGATGTCATTGCAAAATTGCCTCATCCCACGACTGTGAAAGGTGTTAGGAGCTTTTTGGGTCACGCCGGTTTTTACCGTAGGTTTATTCAAGATTTTTCTAAAATCGCCCGGCCTATGACCCATCTCCTCGAGAAGGATGCTCCTTTTATCTTCTCCCCTGAGTGCATCGAAGCCTTTGAAACATTAAAGAAAAGGCTTACTGAGGCACCGATTCTTGTTGCCCCCGAGTGGGACTTGCCCTTTGAGCTCATGTGTGATGCTAGTGATTATGCTATTGGGGCAGTCTTGGGGCAACGCAAAACAAAACATTTTCAGCCTATACACTATGCCAGCAAGACTATGACCGAGGCACAAAGTCATTACACCACCACTGAAAAAGAATTATTAGCTGTGGTGTATGCTTTTGAAAAATTCCGGCCATACTTGATTCTGACTAAAAGCATAGTGTATACGGATCATTCGGCTTTAAAGTACCTTTTTGCAAAACAAGATGCAAAGCCGAGACTTCTTCGTTGGGTTCTCCTCCTTCAGGAATTTGATATCATAATTCGTGATAAAAAAGGAGCTGAGAACCTAGCTGCTGATCATCTCTCCCGTCTTGAAAACCCTCACCAAAATGCTTTCGAGAAAAAGGAAATAAATGAAACATTTCCTCTCGAAACCCTCAATGTGGTTTCATTTCGTGGAGACTCGATTACCCCATGGTTTGCCGACTTTGCAAACTATCTTGCGGGTAACTTCATTGTGAAAGGGATGTCGTCCCAACAAAAAAATAAATTTTTCAAAGATGTCAAACATTACTTTTGAGACGACCCCTACTTGTTCAAGATATGCGTGGATCAAGTCATCCGGCGGTGTGCGTATGGTCAGGAAGCCACTGAAATTTTAAAGGCTTGCCATGCTGGTCCCACGGGGGGCCACCATAATCCCAACTACACCGCCAAAAAGGTGTTTGATTCCGGCTTTTATTGGCCCTCGATCTACAAGGATGCCCAAGATTTGGTCAAGTCCTGTGACGCTTGTTAACGTCACGGGAATATTTCACAAAAGAATGAAATGCCTCAGAATGCAATTCAAGTTTGTGAAATCTTTGATATCTGGGGCATCGACTTTATGGGACCATTTCCATCCTCTCACGGAAACAAATACATACTCGTGGCAGTTGACTATTTGTCAAAATGGGTCGAAGCAAAAGCTTTACCCACAAATGATGCCCGAGTAGTTGTGAAGTTTTTGAAAGCTCTCTTTGCTCGATTTGGAACTCCACGTGCTATAATTAGTGATCGTGGTACACATTTTTGTAATGACAAATTTGACAAAGTCATGCAAAAATATGGTGTAACTCACCGTCTTTCTACTGCGTACCACCCTCAAACAAGTGGACAAGTAGAAGTTTCCAATCGAGGCATAAAGAGAATATTGGAAAGAACCGTTGGGGAAAATCGTGCATCTTGGTCGGATAAATTAGATGATGCACTTTGGGCTTTCCGTACGGCGTATAAAACACCCATTGGGTGTACGCCTTATAAACTTGTGTACGGGAAAGCATGCCATCTTCCGATCGAGCTTGAGCATAAAGCCTATTGGGCTCTCAAGCATGCAAATTTTGACCTCAAAACTGCGGGTGATCAAAGGAAAGTTCAACTCAATGAATTAAATGAACTTCATGATCAAGCTTACGAGAACTCTTTGATCTATAAACAAAAGATAAAGAAGATCCATGACTTAAAAATCAAAAACCGCGTTTTTAACGTTGGTGATCGAGTCCTTCTTTTCAACTCTAGACTCAAGATCTTCTCGGGAAAGCTCAAAACCCGATGGACTGGTCCATTCACTATCACAAAAGTTTATCCTTATGGTACCGTCGAATTATCTCAAAATGACGGTCCTAACTTCAAAGTGAATGGACATCGGTTAAAGCACTACTTTGGAGAGGACGTACCATCCATGGCCGTCCCGGATCTCCAAACTTTCCCCAAGGACAATTGAATTCGGGGATAGAGTCAAGCTAGCGACTCAATGACCAAAAACTAGCAACAATACGGGTTTTCACCCGTATTTCTGACTTCTTTCTACTTTCTACCACCTTAGTGTGGGGGAATGGCCAACCCCCCGCTATTTGAAAAATGTATATAAGTTCAAAAAAAAAAAAAAAAAATGTGTGATTGTATGTACAGATAAATAAAGTGAAAAATACAAAACAAAATTCCACAGTTAGCTTCGAATATTATCTTTTTACGTTCATAGATTCGGCATAATAGCCGGGACTTTGAATATTGAGGACAATATTCATTTCTAAGTGTGGGGGGGAAATTCTAGCGAAATTTATCGCAAAATACTTTTAAGTACCCCCAGTTTGGCCCAAAATTTTCAAAATTTTTTTCACTTTATTTCAAAAATTTTGTGGTAATCAGTCCGCCTTGTCTAAGCGACAAAAGGGATTGGCTAGTCCAGGAGCAAACGGCTCTTGGTAAAGACAACTCAAATCCGTTTACGGCTGGCAATTTGCCCAAAATTGTATGGTTCATCAACTCCCCAAAAACAAATGAGTTGGCTAGCCCGCAAGATTATGGCTTGTGGTAAAGGCCGTGGAAAAACCATAATTGGTAATCAGCTCACCAAGATGTTGACTATTCCATCAAGAGTTGGCTAGTCCAGAAGCAAACGGCTTTTGGTAAAGACTAATCAAATCCGTTGACAGCTGGTGGTTTGCTTAAAATCACACGATTATCAGGTGTGCCACAGTTCTTACACCTGGCTACTCCAGAAGTGATGGCTTTTGGTAAAGAGTTTAAAATCCATCAAGTTTTTCTCAAAAGATTGCTAGGGACTAGCAATAGCTTAGTGTGGGGGATTGATGAGTGCTTAAACACTCATCATTTTTACCGTATCTGGACTGCCAAAACATCCAAAAACACTCAAAAACGCATCAAAATACACAATTTATTCCAAAAGTGTGTTTTATATGTTTTAGATGCAAAATGTTTGAAAACAAATGAAAAACGAACAAAGTTTGCACAATTGGCAGTTTCAGTCCCTCAAGTTTCAAAATTTGGCAAAACTAGTCCCTGGAAGTTTAAAATAAAAGAAAAGTCAACTCAAGGCAAAGAAAAGTCAAAAATTATCAAAATAAGTCCTTGGGTGAAAAAGTTTGAGAAAATTACACTTTTACCCCTCAAAATCCAAAATTTCATGTTTGGTCCCTGGAATTTACAAAGTTGGCAAAACAGGTCCTCGGGAATTTCAATAGTGGAAAAATCAATTACGGTCCTTGTACTATTCATCAATTGGCTAGAAAGACCCTTGGAACATTTTAGAAGATATACAAATTTGATCCATCAATTTTCAACAAAAGTCAAGATTGGTCCCTAGCTTAATTCTACAAACCATACGGACCTAGTTTGTTATTTCTTACCCATCACCAATCCAATCCACCAAAACCAAGCCCACCCATGATCCATGAACCCAACCTTAGCCCATTCACCCTCTCATCCCACTCAAAACAAATAACAAACACCCCGTATTTTGCCCTCCACCCTTTGACTTCGGTCAACACCTTCTCCTCCACCTCAGCCCCCACTACCTGCTACCCTCCAAACACCACCATCATCACCCCTAGCCTTCACCACCTGCACACTCCATCTATTCCCCCCTCCTACTCCAAACCAAAAGCAAAACTCCAAAAATACACCCTGGCTCCAATGATATCAAAGAAGCAGACAAAATGGTTTTGGCGCCAAAATTTCAAAGGTCAAGATTGAATTCCTTTCATCCAATGGCTTATCTTCTTGCTGGGAAAAGACAAGTGGACTCCCCAAAACCCTAAGGAGTCATTATAAAATGGAGTATTGTAGCAGTTGAAGGGAGAGAGTTTTTAGTAGTTTTAATTTAATTTTCCAAATGTTGTATCTTTAAATTTATTCTCAGTTGTAATTGAACTCTTTCAGTTTAATAGAAGTGTTGTTTCAGAAAGTTAAGTTGTTTTGCATTTCCAGTTTCATAACATTATAAATAAATAAAAAAAATATATATATAAACAAAAAAAAAAATAATAATAAGAAAAGAAAGAAGAAGCATGGAGCACAGTGAATAATTAATGGCTGTGGGTTAGTGAATCCGTGGGGATTCAATAGGAGTTATGATTTGGTCCTTTGTTCAATTGATTTAGCTTGGTTGCACTTTGTAAGTTCTTATTAATCTTTTTTACATTTGACAGTAGATAAGCTTATGTTGCTTAATTGTATTTTTTTTCATGCTTAATCAGTATACTGAGATGATAACATGATTTAGAATTGCTTGTTTATTCCTTGAACATTTTTGAAACTCGGTTTACATTTCAGCTGTCAATTTAGCTTGATAAGGGTTTGTAAGATTTGGATGTTGGAATCTGTATACACCTGGTCATTTCAACTTGTTAAACCAATTTAAGTGTTGAGACAACAAGTTTTTGGTCTAAACATCACATTTGTCTCATTAATCTCATAATCAGTTAAGATCAGGGGTGTTTGGATTAGCATGGTTCACTGAGTTGAAGTTATTGTTGTGATGTTATTTTGGTTTGAACAAGTCATCTTAGGTTAATAAGGGTTATTTGAGTAACAAAATCCAGGTTTTAAACCATTAAAATCAAAATCATCATCTCACCACCACCACAGTTAACTGTGGTGGTTTTTAAGATCCATACCCTCCTAAATTGGTTTATAACTAGTAGCTTTAGGGTAATTTAACTTTATTCCAACTCCTTACATGTTATACAAGCTGTAGATTAAGCCCAAAGTTGGAAAAAGTCAAAGTGGTGTAAAATTCTTAAAAGTCAAAATCTGCCTCAGTCATTTTGTTCAAACTTTGGAGCTCTGCAAATTGCTTAATATTAGGATTCTAGGTTTGAAATTTTACATGAATGATCTCTACCACTTAGTTGATTTTTGTAAATTTTATCAGATTTTTAGAAATTTGTTTGGTGGGTCCCACACCCCTTTGAAATAACCTGCAGGGCAACAAAGTGCCCTGTTCTCAGCAGATCACTTCCACTCCACCACCTTTTGTGGTGGTTTGTGGCCAATTCAGTGGTCTAGGCCTAGTGTTTTTAGATCCCCTCAACCCCCCTCCTACCAGGGAGTGTTTTTGAACCTTTGGTTTGACCCCTAAGTCTGTGGACCCCACCTATTTTTGGCCCTAAGCTTTGTCCCAAGAACTGCATCAGTCACCAATTTGTTAAGAGCTTATTGAAGCTTTTTGGCTTATTCAGGCTCATTTGTTGCTTACATTTCACACCTCAACGGGAATTAACGACCCGGTGATACCTTATATTACCCGGAGCATTGACCTAGGCTATTTGACTTTGTTGACCATTCTTTGGTTAATATAAGTTAGGTGGTTCGGGACCAATCACTACTGATCCATAATGACTTATTATGATATATTAGATCTTAATAAGTGCTTAGAAACAGAAAATGACCACAATTACACACTAATACTGATTATACTAAGTTGACTGTGAAACTTTGATTATTTGGTAACTAGAAATTTCAACAAACAAGATACTATTCTAAGGTTATAATATCATTATTTAAGACTGAATAAGCATTAAACAACTGAAAAAACAAGTAATGAACAAAGCTAGAGTACAAAGACAATAATGAGATTTCAAAAACTTACAAGGTGCTTTCCTGCTCAAACCATGAACCAAGGACAACCTATTTCCTCCCTGAGGATCTAAACCAAACTCCACAGCTTCTTTATTGCTTCCAAATCTTTTCTGAAACCCAGAAATCAAAACCAAGTGCCACAGTTGACTTTCTTTGACCAAGTTTGTATATGATGAATTTTTTATCTTATACTGTTTTGTAGATTACTAAAAGCTTTATTGAGCTTATGGGAGCTTATATGAGCTTCTTGAGTCTCTATAACATAACAATAATAAGTACACAGCTTATTGAGATTTTTGACATGAAATTGAAAATGGCATCAACTAGGATAACAACACAAACTTGATTTTTATTAACTAAAAAGATTACTAGTACACTGAGAATACTTAAACTGAAACTTGAAAGCTTTAAATTACACTTGAACTTTTGAAACAACTAATACGACATACACTTTTTTAAAATTAAACTAGATAGATAACTCTTCTGCTTCTCTTGATCTTTATAGGTAAGAATGAGCATCCAGGTGTCCTCAAGGACTTTTCCCACTTCATCTGAGCCCTAGATTATGTCCAATTGATCTCCACCGTTTAAACTCACTTTTGGCGCCAAAGTCCTTCACGTTAACTTGGAGACTACGGTGAATAATTAAGGACAATTGGAGTTATGTGGAGGTGGCAGGGGACAAATGGGAAGGATTTTAGGCAAGTTGGTGTTGTATGGAAGAAAACAGAGGTAAGGAAATAGTTTGGAGGGAAAATTGGTGTAGATAGCATTAAATGGGGTGTGGGTTTGCTGTGAGGTGGAAAGGTGAGGTTAGGGGAGTAGGGGGTGAGGTGGAGAGGTGAGGTGGTGGTGGGAAAACCACCTGGTTTTGCTGGTTTCAGGCGAGGGGGAGAAGGGTGTACAGTGTGTGTGGTTTTGGCGGTTTGGGGTGGTCAACGGGGTTTGACCCGTTATAATATTAAGGGTGTTGGACTGGGCTGAGGTATGGGCTGGGTTTGTGTTGTGTTGGGTTCGGTTTTTTTTGTTTATATAATAAATAAGGGGTCCGGTTTGGTTAAAATGTACACAAGGACCAAAAATGTAATTTGGCAAAATAGAGGGACTGAATATGTAATTTTCCCAAAGTAGTTTCAAGTGCTATTTTTGCCAAATATGATAAACCAAGGACCAAATTTATGATTTTTTCCATTTAAAAATATCCAGGGACCTTTTCTGTAATTTTTCATACTCCAGGGACCATTTATGTAAATTTGGATTTTTAAGGGACTGTGGTTGTAATTTCTCAAAACTTTATCAAAATTGTTCCATTTTGTCATTCATGCATAGTACAAGGGTATAATTTGTAAATTTCCTAGTTTTGAATACCCAGGGACAATTTTTGCCAATTTTGTAACTTGAGGGGTAAAAGTTGCCAGTTTGTGTAAACTTTCATCCAGGGATCGTTTGTGAATATTTTTGGTTTCCCAAGGACTTAAGTTGACTTTTCATTCATTTTAAACCTTCAGGGACTAGTTTTGACACTTTGTGAAATTTGAGGGACTGAAACTGCCAATTATGCAAACTTTGTACGTTTTTCATTTGTTTTTGCATATTTTGTATTTGAAACATATAAAACACACTTCTAAGATATTTTAAGTATTATGATGCATATTTGAGTGTTTTTGTATGTTTTGGCAGCTCAGATTGGTATAAAATGATGAGTATTTAGACCCTCATCAATCCCCCACACTAAACTATTGCTAGTCTCTAGCAATCTATTTGAGAAAAAATTAATGGATTTTTACTCTTTACCAAAATCCATCACTTCTGGAGTAGCCAGGTGTAAGAACTGTGGCACACCTGATAACCGTGTGATTTTTAGCAAACCACCAGCTGTCAACGGATTTGATTTGTCTTTACCAAAAGCCGTTTGCTTCTGGACTAGCCAACTCTTGATGGAATAGTCAACATCTTGGTGAGTTGATTACCAATTATGGTTTTTCCACGGCCTTTACCACAAGCCATAATCTTGCGGGCTAGCCAACTCATTCGCTTTATGGGATATGGGGAGCTGAGGAACCATACAATTTTTGGCAAATTGCAAGCCATCAACGGTTTTGAGATGTCTTTACCAAGAGCCGTTTGCTCCTGGACTAGCCAATCCTGTTGTGGGTTAGACATGGAGGATTGATACCATTATTTGCATTTCTAAGTGTGAAAAAACTGGTAATTTTGATCAAATGGGGGTTCTTGATGGAACATGTGTTTTGCATTCGTGAGAACGCTCCCCCACACTTAGAACTGAATATTGCCCTCAATATTCACAGTACTTGGTGTCCCACCAAGACTTAGAACGTAAGGAGGCAATACTATTAACCTTTTTATTTTACTCTATTTACATACAAACTCACTTTTTTCTTTTTATTTGTCTTATACCATTTTTTTTTTGAAAAAAATATTTTACATATGTACAACATGTGGTTCGTCTCCCCCACACTAGGGTGTTAGAAAGGGATGAGAAGACAGAAATATGGGTGACGACCCATATTGCTACTGTTTTTGATTACCGAGTCGGTAGCTTGACTCGACCTCGAATTGATTTGTCCATGAGGTAGCTTGTTTTTTATTCCCGAGTCTCTAGCTTGACTCGACCCCAAATTAAAATTGTCCTTGGGGAAACTTGTTTTTGTTAACTGAGTCGCTAGCTTGACTCGACCCGAATTTATTGGTCCATGGGGTAAGTTTGGAGATCCGGGACAACCATTGGTTGTATGTCCCCTCCAAAATAGTGTTTTAACCGATGACCATTTACTTTAAAATTGGGACCGTCGGGTTGCACTAACTCAACAGTTCCATATGGGTATACTTTGGTTATAGTAAATGGTCCAGACCAACGGGTTTTTAGTTTTCCTGAGAAAATTTTTAACCTTGAATTGAAAAGAAGAACTCTGTCACCAACGTTAAAAACGCGGTTCTTAATTTTAGAGTCATGTATCTTCTTAGTATTTTCTTTATAGATTAAAGAATTTTCGTAAGCTTGATCACGTAATTCATTTAGTTCGTTTAGTTGAATTTTACGGTGATCACCCGTTGTCTGAAGGTCGAAATTTGCATGTTTTAAGGCCCAATAGGCCTTATGTTCTAATTCGATCGGAAGATGACATGCTTTCCCGTACACTAGCTTATATGGAGTACACCCGATGGGTGTTTTGTAAGCAGTGCGGAAAGCCCATAATGCATCGTCCAGCTTATCCGACCAAGAGGCACGGTTTTCACCAACCGTCCTCTCGAGAATTCTCTTAATACCCCGATTTGAGACTTCCACCTGCCCACTTGTTTGGGGGTGGTATGTTGTAGAAAGACGGTGAGTTACACCATATTTCAGCATTACTCTCGCAAATTGTTCATTGCAAAAGTGAGTACCACGATCACTGATAATGGCACGAGGAGTCCCGAATCTGGCAAAGAGAGATTTTAAAAATTTAACAACTACTCGGGCATCATTGGTGGGTAAGGCTTTTGCCTCAACCCATTTTGACAGATAGTCGACAGCCACGAGTATATACTTATTCCCTCGTGAAGACGGGAATGGCCCCATAAAATCAATGCCCCACATATCAAATATTTCACAGACTTGGATGGCGTTTTGTGGCATCTCATTCTTTTTAGAAATATTCCCGTGACGCTGGCAAGCCTCACAGGTTTTGATAAGTTCATGGGCGTCTTTATAGATCGTGGGCCAAAAGAATCCTGAATCAAACACCTTTTTTGCGGTGTAGTTTGGGTTATGATGTCCCCCCGTGGGTCCATCATGACAAGCTTTAAGAATTTCCATAGCTTCTTGGCCATGGACACACCGTCGGATGACTTGATCCGCACATATTTTGAACAAGTAGGGGTCGTCCCAGAAGTAATGTTTTACATCTTTAAAGAATTTTCTTTTCTGTTGGGACGACATCCCTTTCACAACGAAATTTCCCGCACGGTAATTTGCAAAGTCGGCAAACCATGGGGTATTGGGATCATCCCGGGTAGAGATTAGATTTAGAGTCTCCAGAGGAAAAGTTTCATTTATTTCTTTTCTCTCAAGAATATCCTGATGAGGATTTTCTAACCGGGACAAGTGATCAGCAGCAAGGTTCTCTGCTCCTTTTTTATCTCTTATGAGAATATCGAATTCCTGGAGGAGCAAGACCCAACGGAGTAGTCTTGTCTTTGCATCATGTTTAGTGAACAGGTATTTCAAAGCCGAATGATCCGTATACACCACGCTTTTGTTTAAGATTAAGTAAGACTGAAATTTTTTGAAGGCATATACCACAGCTAATAATTCTTTTTCCGTGGTGGTATAGTGTGTTTGAGCCTCATTCATGGTCTTACTTGCGTAGTGTATTGGCTGAAAATGTTTGGTTTTGCGTTGCCCCAGAACTGCACCAATAGCATAATCGCTAGCATCGCACATAAGTTCAAAGGGTAAGTCCCAGTCGGGGGAAACAAGGATTGGTGCTTCGGTAAGTCTTTTCTTTAAAATAGAAAAAGCTTCGATGCACTCTGGAGAAAAGATAAAAGGAGCATCCTTTTCAAGAAGATGAGTCATGGGCCGGGCTATTTTGGAGAAATCTTGTATGAATCTCCGATAGAACCCAGCATGGCCGAGAAAACTCCTAATTCCTTTAACAGTGGTGGGATGAGGCAGTTTAGCAATAACATCAATTTTGGCCTTATCGACCTCAATCCCACTTTTTGAAATTTTATGGCCGAGGACAATGCCCTCCTTAACCATAAAATGGCTCTTCTCCCAATTTAGACAAAGATTAGTGTTTTCACAACGTTGAAGCATTTTTTCGAAATGGGAGAGGCATGAGTCGAAAGAATTCCCGATGACTGAGAAGTCATCCATGAATACCTCCATGGTTTTTCCAATCATGTCATGGAAAATAGCCATCATGCACCTCTGGAAAGTGCCCGGAGCATTGCATAACCCAAAAGGCATGCGACAATAGGCAAATGTCCCGTAAGGGCATGTGAAGGTAGTTTTATCTTGATCCTTTGGATCAATGGGAATTTGGAAGTAACCCGAGAAGCCATCGAGGAAACAATAATACTCATTTCCCGCAAGTCTTTCGAGCATTTGATCCATGAAGGGCAAAGGAAAATGGTCTTTGCGGGTAGCTTCGTTAAGCTTTCTGTAATCAATACATACTCGCCACCCTGTAACCAAACGAGTTGGTATCAACTCGTTATCCTCATTTGTGATAACCGTAATGCCATCCTTCTTTGGAACACAATGAATTGGGCTTACCCAAGGACTATCAGATATAGGATAAATCAATCCCGCATCAAGAAGTTTGATAACTTCAGCTTTTATAACTTCGTGGATTTTTGGATTTACCCTTCTTTGATGCTGCACAGTAGGTTTAAAGTCCTCTTCCATTAGGATTTTGTGTGTACAAAAATCCGGGTTTATACCCTTTATGTCTGAGAGCTTCCAAGCAATTGCTTGCTTGTGGGACTTTAAAACCTTGAGCAGCGCGGTTTTCTCCTCATCCTTTAAGTCTTTTGCAATAATGACCGGTAACTTATCGTTACCTTCCAAGAATGCATATTCTAGATGAGGAGGCAGGTCCTTAAGTTCAACCTCGGGGAAGTCATCATTTTTCTCAACATATTTGACTTCCACTTTATGAAGTTGTGGATGTAGAACAGGAATGGGAGAAGGATCTTTGTTTAATAACTTCTCAAGGAGAAGTATATCCCCCTCCGGGTCAATCTCTTGGTAATCATTTCCTTCGGGAACTGAATCACTTTGGAGAAAGGCCTCTAATTCCTCAAGGAGAAATTCACTTCCCTCAAACGGAGTGAGGGAAGGAGAAGAATTAGCGATTATGGGATCAGAAGAAGTAGTGGGATTGCCACTCAGAAAATTATCAGCGAATCCAAGGAATTCTTGAGCATACTCCTCGGATGCAATGTCAATGACATCAATTCGGTTGACCGAATCAGCATTATAATTCGAGGAGTATCTCGAGGTTTGATCAAGGTTGAACGTTATCGCTTCATTGCCAACTCGTAATGTGATTTCCTCATCGAAAACATCGATTAATGCACGTCCCATTCTTAAGAATCCCCTCCCAAGAATGAGAGGAACTCTTGGATCTGCATCGAAATCAACAACGACAAAGTCTGCCGGAAAATTGAACTGTCCCACTCTCATAAATACGTCCTCGGAAATACCGAGGGGACGTGAAATTGAACGGTCTGCAAGCTCGAGAGTCATGCATGTGGGACTAAGTGCCTGAAGAGAAAGCTTTTTCCAAACTGAGTGAGGCATTAAGTTGATGCTTGCACCAAGATCGGCCAAGGCAAAACATTAAACCATACCCGGGAAAGTACATGGTATTAGGAATTTCCCGGGGTCTCCTAGCTTTTCGGGAAGCTTTTTCAATAGAACCGCAGAGCAGTTCTCATTGAGTGGAGTTCGTGCCATCTCAAACGTTTTTTCTTTATTGCTCAACAGGTTTTTGATTGTCGATGTGAATTTGGGCATTAAAAGAAGAGCATCCGCGAAACTAATATCAAAGTGTAGTTCTTGGAAAATCTAAAAGAATTTTTCCATCTGATGATTAGTTTTATCACGGAGCTTTTGGTCTTGCAATCGTGAGGGATATGGAATTGTTGTTTTTGGGTTGGCTTTTGGATATTCAACAGGACCTTTGGTAGTTTCAAACATGACTCTTTTAGGAGGAGTAGGGACCGGGATAACTGGAGGAGGGATGTCATTGGTACCTCCATTATTATTAGGAAGTACCGTATCCGTAGTATCCTCAGTTTCACATTCCTCTACAAGGATAGGAGAAGAGGTAGAGGGAGCTGTAGGTCCTTGGTAAGAAAGTCCACTTCTTGTGGTGATCGCCTTTACATCGCCCCTCGGATTAGCGATCGTGTTGCTAGGTAAAGTTGTACCTGAGCCCGAGGGTCGGTCATTTAAAGACTTCTGGAAATTAGACATTTGACTAACCAGCATTCTGTTCAGTTCTTCTTGGGATTTCATAAACTGTTTTAATAACTCATCATGTGAGGGTCTAGTTGGAACAATAGCTTGATTTTGGTTTGGAAAATTTTGAGCCTGATTGTTCTGGAAATTCCCATGTTGCTGGTTGTTATTACCCTGGAAGTGGTTTTGTTGTTGGAAATTACCCTGTGGGTAATTGTTCTGACCTTGATTTCTGTTATAATTTCCCTGGTTTTGATTTTGGTTAAACTGATTTTGACTAGAGATGAAATTCCCTTGGTTGTTATAACCTTGGTTCATTCGGTTCTGGTTAAAATTTTGGTTCCTGTTTTGAGGTTGATTAAACCCTGGTGGTCCAAGATAGTTATTAGAACGGTAGCTCAAAAGGTTTCGGTCTCCTTGCGGTTGGTAAGAATTACCTCCCGTATTATAGGAACCTTGAGCAGCGGACACGTTTTCACGAGAAAAGCCACCGGAAACTGGGCAATCTGCGTACGTATGTGGACCACCACAAGTTTCACAACTTGGGTTAACAGTTTTGACCTGATTAGGATTATTCTGATGGATACGCAAAACTGCTGTAGACAAATCATCCATTCTTTTAGCTAGGATTGATATTTCATTGCTTGCCGGAGTATCTGACTTAAATGAGTCGTTCCTCTCAGCAAAGGAGTCCCAAAAATTATGATGGGCAGTCATGTTTTCGATTAAGTCATAGCACTCTTTAGGGGTTCTTTTCATAAAGGTACCCCCAGCAGCAGCATTGATGGTGTCACGATGACGGAGTGTCAAACCATTATAAAAGGTGTCAATAATGGTGACAAGAAGCATGTTATGATTGGGACACTTATCAATGGCAAGTTTGTAGCGTTCCCATGCCTCAAATAAGGACTCTTCGGGAAGCTGTCTGAAATTGCTGATGTCATTCCTCAGCTTTGTGTATTTGGCCAGAAATTTAGTGATCATCTCATCAAAAGTGTGGATCGAATTCTTTGGAAGTCGATCAAACCATGAAGTCACATGATGAGTAAGAGAATAGGGGAACAAGTATAAACGTAGGCTGTCTTCGGCGACGCCATGTTGTTTCATGCTTTGGGTGACAGTTAAAAATTTGTCGAGGTGCCTGTTGGCATCGTCACCCGACAATCCATGGAACTGGCACGTATTCTGGATCTGTTGTATCATGTGGTGTTTTAATCCAAAATCCGTGGCTCCAATAGTGAGTGGTGCAATTGGTCCACCCCTCCCGTGCATGGTAGGTTGACACAGTTCCTCCATAGTTCGGGTGTCAGGAACTGGCTCCTCCTTGGGAGGGATTGGGGGCTCGTCGTTCATTTTTATTGTGTGTTCTTTTTCAACAATACGTAACTCGGGTACGTTTTTCTTCTTTTTATTCTTTGCTTGTGAACGAGTGCGCATGCACAAAAATTAGTTTTCAACACAAGATAGAGGCAAAACTACAGTGAACTTAAACCCAATAATCACAAGTAAACAGCTCCTTTAAAAAAGGTACACTATCCACAAGGATACAATGGTAAGTTTTGAATCTTAGGTTTGGGAACTTATTATGTTCACACCCCCAGTTGGTAGGTGTTCTGCCTTGGTTTGCGGTGGTAAACTTTTATGTAATTATATTCACAGTAAAATATTTTTGGCTTTTCGTGTATGTGTGAAAAAAAACTTGGACAATATTTTTGAAACTGATTCGTTAACCGAAATCGTTCCTTTAAGATTACTCGCAGGCTGGCGGGAGGAAATAAATGGATCCCTCTTAAGTTCGCAATTTAATGTCAGAACTTACCTTAAACCAATTGTATAGGTTGTAATCGTAAAGATACGAAGTAATTTAACTTCGCAGTTTGTTTTGTTGTTTATGATTTGTTTGGTGTTGTTAACACTTCAGGAGAAATGTTAATGAACGTTTTCAGATATGATTTTGATTTTCTTAAAAATTTTCAAAGTGGTGATATTTGTACAGGAGGGTTTTTGAAAACCACTAAACTTTTACCGTTTTGAAATACGCAACAACCTCCCCGGCAGCGGCGCCAAATTTTGACTTCTCCCAAACCAACCAATCAGCCGTGTGCAGCTGTTAGGCCCACCTGGGAGAAAGTGCAAGTTAATATTGACCGTGGAAGTACAGGGAAATCCCCGGGTCGTTAAATCCCAACGAGATTGAAATTGTATTTGTAAACGATTAGGAAAGTGAGTGGTACTGAGGACAGTAACAAAGATGATTTGAGGGTTGATTATACTACTGATTTCTTGGTATTTGGAAAATATAAAACTATAATAGAAATACAGATGTAAGCATAAAATCAGATAATCAGATAACAGACAGAGAAAAGTGGTATTTAACAAGTTACAAACTACAGGGGGAAAAAGTGAAACTTTTGCAAACTTAATATTTAAAGAAAATGGAAAATGAAATTGAAATTATGAAAATGATTATTATAATATTTAATTACTATTTAATTAATAAAACTAATTAAAATCTAATTTAAAACTTAATTTAAATTAACTAAAAATAAAAAGTATTACAAATTAACCTAAAAACTTACACAAATAATTTCTAAACCTAAATAAGAACTTGAAGAAAGTATAAAAAATGAAAACAAATATTTTTGTCTTTTTATTAGTATTTTATTAATTATAAACTATTTAATTTAATTAATCTAATTAAACTATTTTAAATTACTATTATTACTAAATTACCTTAGAAAATTATGATAAAATTTATAAAACTATTTAATTACAACAGGAATACTAAAAAGTTACTAAAAATTATATTTAAGCTAATTGACTAATTAATTACTTATTAATTAATTTTAAGCTAATTTAATTAATTTAAATAAGAAAATTAGAAAATGGACAGTGGAATTTATGAAACTAATTTTTAAAAGTCTTAACTACTTTATAAAGTTTAGGAAAAATATAAAATTCTACTTTAGTTAATTAAAATTAAAGAAATCTATTTAATTACTAATATTACCTATTTAATTATTTAAACTAGTTTTAAATCTAATAAATAGTAAACTGCTTAGGAAAATTCTAAGAAAATTATTTTAACTACTTTAAGGTACTAAGTAATTTATAAAATTATAAAATTGGACAAGTGCTTATTAATAAGCTGAGATGAAAATTAATTAGATAATTTCTATTAAATAGAAGCTATCACTATTTTTATGTTTGCTTTTTCTGGTTTTTCTTTTATAAAACTACTTAAATACTTAAATAATGAAACTTTAACAAAGACAACTACTTTAGAAATCAAAAATAAGCACTGTAAGTGCTTATTAGCTTATACAGTTGACTATAGTTGACCAAACTAAGAAATAAGCTAAGTTGAGGTTATGTGGGGTCCACTATGATGAAATCTGGTTTACCTAAGTTACTTATACCTATTTAAGCTAGATGTGGTGAGATAAGCTCCTAGAATAAGCTGGGAAGCTAAAATAAGCAATTGCTTATTTGGTTTCTGACTCAGAAGTGGGACAGAGTTTTGGTTCAAAACTAAGTGGGGTCCACTGATCTATAGGTCAAACTAAAGGTCAACTAATGAACCTGGGTAGGAGGGGGGTTGTAAGAACCAAAGTATGAGGTGTGGGACCCACTGGGGTAACCACAAATCACCACCAAAGGTGGGGGTGTGAGGTGAGTCTGCTGATGCAGGGCACTTAGCTTGCCCTGCAGGTGTTTTTGGTTGAGCTTATCTTGCTCAATAAAATTCTTAAAAATGAAACAGATGTGGGAAACTAAAGTTAAGCTGGTAGGCTTTAATCTCAAAAAGTTTCAAAGGCTAAATCTAAACACTAAATTCTATAAAATTACTTGAATTTTTAGTTTTTTCTGTCAAAGCACAATTTGACTTTTTAAGATTTTTAACTCAGTTGACTAAAATGAACTTATAACTTGATTTTCTGAATGATTAGGTTATAACAAGCTATACTAAGACTAAAATAAACTAAATTACTAACTTGTGAGTGGAATTGATGAGTTTTGGACTCCAATATCACCACAGTTAACTGTGGTGATGTGTTACTTGTGATTTTGACTAATTGGTGTGTAAGACTTGGTTTTATGCTTCTAATATCCTACTTATGACTTATGCAACCTATCCACAACAAAAAGATACCAAAACAACCACAAAGTCACAGGGTAATTCACTAATCCAAACACCCCTATATTGCACTGATTTGAAAGTTTAAGAGGTAAATGGTTTACAAAGCTTATGCTACTGATCCATAATGACTTATTATGATATATTAGATCTTAATAAGTGCTTAGAAACAGAAAATGACCACAATTACACACTAATACTGATTATACTAAGTTGACTGTGAAACTTTGATTATTTGGTAACTAGAAATTTCAACAAACAAGATACTATTCTAAGGTTATATTATCATTATTTAAGACTGAATAAGCATTAAACAACTGAAAAAACAAGTAATGAACAAAGCTAGAGTACAAAGACAATAATGAGATTTCAAAAACTTACAAGGTGCTTTCCTGCTCAAACCATGAACCAAGGACAACCTATTTCCTCCCTGAGGATCTAAACCAAACTCCACAGCTTCTTTATTGCTTCCAAATCTTTTCTGAAACCCAGAAATCAAAACCAAGTGCCACAGTTGACTTTCTTTGACCAAGTTTATATATGATGAATTTTTTTTTATCTTATACTGTTTTGTAGATTACTAAAAGCTTTATTGAGCTTATGGGAGCTTATATGAGCTTCTTGAGTCTCTATAACATAACAATAATAAGTACACAGCTTATTGAGATTTTTGACATGAAATTGAAAATGGCATCAACTAGGATAACAACACAAACTTGATTTTTATTAACTAAAAAGATTACTAGTACACTGAGAATACTTAAACTGAAACTTGAAAGCTTTAAATTACACTTGAACTTTTGAAACAACTAATACGACATACACTTTTTTAAAATTAAACTAGATAGATAACTCTTCTGCTTCTCTTGATCTTTATAGGTAAGAATGAGCATCCAGGTGTCCTCAAGGACTTTTCCCACTTCATCTGAGCCCTTGATTATGTCCAATTGATCTCCACCGTTTAAACTCACTTTTGGCGCCAAAGTCCTTCACGTTAACTTGGAGACTACGGTGAATAATTAAGGACAATTGGAGTTATGTGGAGGTGGCAGGGGACAAATGGGAAGGATTTTAGGCAAGTTGGTGTTGTATGGAAGAAAACAGAGGTAAGGAAATAGTTTGGAGGGAAAATTGGTGTAGATAGCATTAAATGGGGTGTGGGTTTGCTGTGAGGTGGAAAGGTGAGGTTAGGGGAGTAGGGGGTGAGGTGGAGAGGTGAGGTGGTGGTGGGAAAACCACCTGGTTTTGCTGGTTTCAGGCGAGGGGGAGAAGGGTGTATAGTGTGTGTGGTTTTGGCGGTTTGGGGTGGTCAACGGGGTTTGACCCGTTATAATATTAAGGGTGTTGGACTGGGCTGAGGTATGGGCTGGGTTTATGTTGTGTTGGGTTTGGTTTTTTTTGTTTATATAATAAATAAGGGGTCCGGTTTGGTTAAAGTGTACCCAAGGACCAAAAATGTAATTTGGCAAAATAGAGGGACTGAATATGTAATTTTCCCAAAGTAGTTTCAAGTGCTATTTTTGCCAAATATGATAAACCAAGGACCAAATTTATGATTTTTTCCATTTAAAAATATCCAGGGACCTTTTCTGTAATTTTTCATACTCCAGGGACCATTTATGTAAATTTGGATTTTTAAGGGACTGTGGTTGTAATTTCTCAAAACTTTATCAAAATTGTTCCATTTTGTCATTCATGCATAGTACAAGGGTATTATTTGTAAATTTCCAAGTTTTGAATACCCAGGGACCATTTTTGCCAATTTTGTAACTTGAGGGGTAAAAGTTGCCAGTTTGTGTAAACTTTCATCCAGGGATTATTTGTGAATATTTTTGGTTTCCCAAGGACTTAAGTTGACTTTTCATTCATTTTAAACCTTCAGGGACTAGTTTTGACACTTTGTGAAATTTGAGGGACTGAAACTGCCAATTATGCAAACTTTGTACGTTTTTCATTTGTTTTTGCATATTTTGTATTTGAAACATATAAAACACACTTCTAAGATATTTTAAGTATTATGATGCATATTTGAGTGTTTTTGTATGTTTTGGCAGCTCAGATTGGTATAAAATGATGAGTATTTAGACACTCATCAATAATACATACTACAGAATTCACCTGCTCCTCTTCATGACCTGCACCACTTTAACCCATGAGCTTACTTTACATATGCAACAAGCGCCTACATTAACAACCATACTATGTTCCATTAAATTTGCTGAAGGCTCAAACACCTTATTACATAATCACACTTTCAATGCACACATTCCGACACCTCTTGAATTTGCGATACAAAAATTGACCCATTCACAGTTGCACTATATTTCATTTCACAAAACAAGTCAAATTAATAGATAAAAGGAAAATGGGTCGAACAAATCAATAGTCACCCAAAGTATATTTTTTCATGCACAAAAGAATCATTGTATTATATTTGACATACTACAGCCCGCTCGACTTATTATCCGAAAAGAAATATTTATAAAATATTTATGATCTAAATAGCAGATGAAGTACCTGTGGCTGTAGATATTGAATAGCTATTTGTGGTTTCAGATAAAACCATTATTGCTTTATACATTCAAAACAACCAATATTAGTATGACAACTAATAAGAAAAACTAAAACATAGAAAGTTAGAAACTATAGTAATATTTAGGTGGCACAAAGAGTAGATAAAGTCGATATAAGGACATAAATTGTTGACTTGTTGGACCAATATAAAAAAGTTACCCTTTTTTACCCATTAACCAACCGGCGACACCAAAATATTTTGAGACAAATTTGATTGATTGGAGATAAAATAATATTCATGTCAACGCATTTTGAGACAAACGGGTCAAAATTACCACCTCTACTTTAAGGGATGAAGGTCAGGACACACGAAAATCAGGAGTTTCTTGATTCTTAACAACACTTCCAAATAACTAAATGTCACATGCACGGACAACAAACTAACACAACGAAATAGTAAAACTGATTGCATGTTTTATTTACCTTCTGATGAAGGTTTAGGTTTGCATCTAGCAGTCCGATATTTATCCTTTTAAAATCAAGCATTTTCGACATCAGGCACTCAATTTAAGTATGCAACTTACGTCATCAGAAGAAATCATAAATGAACCTCTAGATGACTTTTTACGTCTAGATGATTATGTTTGTGACCCAACCTGAAACACATCTTAAACTTGAGTCAAACGAATACTTCCAGAGTGAGCTAAAATTAAATCCTGGAAAACTAAAACACACCTGCATAATAGTAACTCCATCATATAATTTGGTGATTCTTTCATTTACCATTTCTTTCACATAATCATGTTCTGCGGCATGTAACATCAGGTTCTTTAAATGCAACAATATTTAGTGAACCTTACAATATGTTCACTACAATTAATTAAAGGAAAAACATGTGCAATCATTGAGTCTATAGATAGTCTATATTTATTGGCTTAACTAATTTTTAAGTAGATGAGGAATGTTTGGGTAAAGCCGAAGGGCTTATTGCATCTTGGTAAATCTATTAAGTTATAATGAGTGTTTGGGTAAAAGGCAAAGGGCTTATGTTTATGGGCTTATTAAACCTACTTTTGGGAAGCTCTATATTCATGTTGCTTCTTGAGATTATTTAAGAATGCTTCTTACATATCACAATTTTACAATGAAGCACACATAACATGTTACTTTCAATCGAATAGTTCATGTGCAGATACCAAATTCTTTGCAAAATAAAGTAACCTCCTTGGAATCAACTCATAAAAGAACCCCAAAAGAACTTATCTTAGTTAAAATCAAACAGCTTAAGGGGAAATACAAAAACTTGCTTCAAATAAAGATGGAAATATTTTACTCACCGGTTATATAAATTTCCTTCAAATTGAGTTCAACATCCAATACCATTCCAAAAACACATATATGAACTAATATAAACCTGTTACATATGAAATCTTTCATTAGAAACATTTTAACACTTTATCTTTAACTTTAACTTAACTTTAAAGCTTATTAATTTACGTGAGCGACATGATATATGTTTAATCTCCTTTCCATATCATCATATCATATCCTGAAACAAAAAGGAACAAAAAATGTGCATGAATAAACTCCTACAACATCAAACCTTTTTCAGTTCTTGTAAATAAACCAATTTGAGCAAATAGTCAATCAATACAAACTTGAATATGAACAATCCTGTATAAAATAGATTCAAACAAATAACTGAAAAACGTATTATAATTGAATCGAAACAAACAAAAAAACATATTACTTACCAATTAAACCTATAATTCAAACAAACAACTGAAAAGCATATTAGAATTGTTGAATGAAAGATATATATAGTCAAATCGTAGGTTATTTTTGGATATTATTTTGAATGAATTGAC
Source organism: Artemisia argyi (assembly GCA_030686995.1). Taxonomy (NCBI): domain Eukaryota; kingdom Viridiplantae; phylum Streptophyta; class Magnoliopsida; order Asterales; family Asteraceae; genus Artemisia; species Artemisia argyi. The sequence continues at coordinate 57,556 of JARVZY010003021.1, forward strand.
ATTAATGGGTGAATTGAAACTGAAAATTCAAAACGCGTTGAATGGTGAATTGAATAGGATGCGATTAATGCCTTCTAATAGTTTACAAAAATAAGCCAAAGAGGAGCGGTATAAAAAGTATTGCATTAAAAAGTTGTACAAACTTTATAAAAGGAAGGACACATCAGCGCATTGAATTTTATTAAGCTTCATTGGGTGGTACAAAAGTGAATTATATTAGAATACATAGATGAGATTATTTGAGAATGCTTCTTACATATCACAATTTTACAATGAAGCACACATAACATGTTACTTTCAATCGAATAGTTCATGTGCAGATACCAAATTCTTTGCAAAATAAAGTAACCTCCTTGGAATCAACTCATAAAAGAACCCCAAAAGAACTTATCTTAGTTAAAATCAAACAGCTTAAGGGGAAATACAAAAACTTGCTTCAAATAAAGATGGAAATATTTTACTCACCGGTTGTATAACTTTCCTTCAAATTGAGTTCAACATCCAATACCATTCCAAAAACACATATATGAACTAATAGAAACCTGTTACATATGAAATCTTTCATTAGAAACGTTTTAACACTTTATCTTTAACTTTAACTTAACTTTAAAGCTTATTAATTTACGTGAGCGACATGATAGATGTTTAATCTCCTTTTCATATCATCATATCATATCCTGAAACAAAAAGGAACAAAAAATGTGCATGAATAAACTCCTACAATATCAAACCTTTTTCAGTTCTTGTAAATAAACCAATTTGAGCAAATAGTCAATCAATACAAACTTGAATATGAACAATCCTGTATAAAATAGATTCAAACAAATAACTGAAAAACGTATTATAATTGAATCGAAACAAACAAAAAAACCTATAATTCAAACAAACAACTGAAAAACGTATTATAATGGTTGAATGAAAGATATATAGTCAAATCGTAGGTTATTTTTGGATATTATTTTGAATGAATTGACATTAATGGGTGAATTGAAACTGAAAATTCAAAATGCGTTGAATGGTGAATTGATTAGGATGCGATTAATGCCTTCCAATAGTTTACAAAAATAAGCCAAAGAGGAGCGGTATAAAAAGTATTGCATTGAAAAGTTGTACAAAAGCTTTATAAAAGGAAGGACACATCAGCGCATTGAATTTTATTAAGCTTCATTGGTGGTACAAAAGTGCATTATATTATAATACATAGATGAGATTATTTGAGAATGCTTCTTACATATCACAATTTTAAAAGAACAACAAGATCTTAGAATTTTCTTTCGTGTTTCACAAAATATTTCCAGACCAAAATATTGTTAAACATACGAAAAGAAAAATCACATCATAGATCTATGTGAAGCTTTGCTTCTTGTTAATATCTGAAACATGTAAAGTAAAGAACAAAACCTCCGTTTCATTCTTTCCTTTCGTTCGGTTCAAAATAAAACGAAACAAAAACAAACAAAGTATACCTACCCGAGACCTCTATGAGATCTTGAAGCCGTATTTGAACTGAAAAATCCTAACATACTTGTGCTTGTGTGTTTTCGTGGGTTTGAAAGTAACGAGAACGGATTTTTTTTTTGGTTAAAGATTGAAGTTGGTGTTTCTGTGGTGCGCGATCAACAGCAGAAGAGAGAAGGAGATAGGGGCGCCGATGATAGTTATGTGTGATTAGGGTTATCACAAATGATTAGGGTATGTATGGTTTTTGGATCGGGTTGGATAGGATAGATCATGGACTGGGCTTTTGTATTTTTAGTGTTACAAACTTTTTGAGATGGGCCGTTGGTACTAATGTTGGGTTGGACCGGTTATAATACAAGTAATTAACATTCATCCAATTATTGAAAAATTGTTTTGTTTTAGCTGAAATATGGGTGTTACAATTTTTGGTTATTTTGGATTAATGTTAATTCTTGGTAGTATTTTGGCTAATTGTTATTTTTGGGGTTATGTGTTATTGACGAAATCAGGATTAATCCATTATCAAGATTCACTTAACCAATAAAAGGCCACGAATCTTCTTTTTAATCTTCTAATCTTATAAAGAAATAGCCAAAATAATTTTGTTTCAATTATTTCTTTCATTTGGTAAGACTTAAAACGGAAAATCAAAAAAATAATAATAAAAAAATAAAATAAAATAAACACTCAAAAACGATATACAAACATCACCTACCCAAGACCTATTTTCCAAGATCTTGAAGCCACCTTTCAACAAAAAGAAACCGTGCATACTCATGCCTGTGAGACGGTTTGATGCAAATATAGTTTACAGTGTAAAGCTTAAACTTATTGTAATTTAAATTATCATTCATTTTTACAATTATTATTAGAAAAAACGTGTAGCCAAATAACATTTGCTCGCCGTAAAGTATAATCACAGGGTACCCGCCGCCGCATTAAACGGATTCCCTGGTAGTTAATATTATATAAGTTCATGTTATAAGATAATATCATGTATTTTATCAGTTGTTTAGCTTTGCTTGGTTTGCACTACATGGAGTCCATTTCTTTTGGTCGTCTTTGCCGACTTCATTCATGAGGATTTCATTGCATTAATCTTTGCATAATTTGACTATGGTTTTTTTTAAACTCTTTTACTATTCTGCTGCGAGGCTTGATATCATATGTATTTGAAACCTATGTTGACTTATTTTAATCAAATGATGTACTTTTTAAAACGACTTATGTAGGTCGTTCAATATAATTGTAACTTTGTGCCATGAACGTCACGCTCCGATTACCATTCCGCTGCCCGATTTGGGGGTGTGACACAAGGATTGTAGTCCAAGGACTTGTCCTCGGCAATAACCTTTCCCGATGACATGTCCACGACGAAAGCCGAAAAAAGTCTTTGGAAATTGAGGCGATTGTACTAGTGCTTGTCGATGTTCAGATGAATTCTTTTTTAGGTGGAGTTAAGTTTAGTATTCGCTCATATAAAATCTTGTATTCTCATATTTTTTTAGTTATATCCATTAGACGTTAATTAAGTGTTTAATATTAATCAACACAATAGTTTAGCGGGTTCATTCTAAGATGTGTGAGACTTTAAGTTCAATTCCTTATAGGTGCAAATAACCCTTGCCACGCCAACCTTCTGAAAAAGGAGGGTTACTTTTACCCGGTTTAAATCTGTGTGATGGTGGTTCAAACCTCGTGGATTAGTCGGCCAAAAAGATCGGAAACCATGGTTAACAAAAAAAAAAAAAAAAAAAAAAAGCTTAGTGATCCGACGTCCGTGCAATGCTTCAACTATGTCGAAGTTAAATCCTTATTACCTTATATAAGTGAATATCTGTGTAATGTTGCAACCAAATATTTGAATTACTAAAAGAAAACACCAAATTATTGATGTGTCGCATATGAAAGTGTTTGGGCCTGTTTGGTACGCAGTTTTTTTGGAGCTGTAAACTTTTTGTTACAAAAATAATCTGCTCCAAAACAAGTAGCCCCGTTTGGATACATCAACTTCAAGCTTTTAATTTAAACAAGTAGCTCGAAAATAAAAAGCTGATTCATGAAGCTTTTAAAATATTTTGGAGCTATTAAAACATAAAATTATTGTTAACATCTAATAATTATATTTTACAGCTGTGGACGTATAGTCTGGAATGGGCCAGGCCTGGCAGACAGCGGCCCACTCTACGCCTAAACCCTAATCCATGTCCTATAAATATAGGGCTGAGATTCCCTTCACAACAGAACACAGCAGGTGACTCTAAACCTAACTCTTGTATGCTATATCGCATCAATACTAACTTGACCGTCGGAGGTGGATCCCGGGGCTACGACCTCGGGTCCACTCCTAACGGGTTCTCTTTATCAACAGGTTTACTCAGGGCTCGAGAAGACGACTAACGGCCTAGGGAGAGTCGTTAAATCCAGCCCGCGCCAGATTATGTATCAACAAAGTGGCGCCATCCGTGGGACTTGACTTCGACAAGTTTCGTGCTCTCACATCACCGGAAAGCAACCATCGAGTTCAAAAGCCGGTAACTTTAATACTTTGTATTTTTTTTTTGTTGCACTTTAAAACCCGGCCGATGCGGTATTCATGCGTCGCATGACCGGACCTACTTTATCTTTTGACCGCGAATTAATTAGCGCACATAATGTTTTTTACGGTTGGTATGCTTGTTTGCACAACGCAGTCACGATAAATCTACCCGCGTTAGGCCGTGCGTTCGGACATCTTCGCAGATTAGCTACGTGCTATTGAACAGGCACCACGATGCTAGTCAATCGCCATGAGCGCACTGGACAAAAGCCGTGGTCATGTTATGTTCATCTGCGATCATCCACAAACGTTCGGGTCTATGTGGTCCCGATACATCCATCTGCGTCTGTGCGTGCAATTGAAACTATTAGTCACGGTCACGGTGCGATTGAAACAACAATTCATTATTTATGTAGTTTGTAAAACCTCACGATAGGTGTAATTTGCACTACTACTTCTCTTATGTGTTAATTTCACATGCTATGTGCTATATATTGCTTCACGCTAATCTTTTACTTCATTAGGTTTTATATGTTGCGGTTCGTGGCATATACTTTTAATATTGCATTAAGTGTTTTTCAGGATTTGAATAACTAAGTTTAATGCTCCTACAAGAGTAGCATCATCAAACTTGGGGGGCTACCAGGGTATATAATACCACTGTTTTCGTACGCGTCACTCAGGTATATTTGGAAGCAGATCGTACGTAAGAGGTATTGCAAGCCCGGTACAAAGACAGATTTAAATATTCGCACCATCTTGCCGCAGGGGAGACGTCCTCTGTCGGTTGTAAAGACGGATGTAATGTTCGCACCTCCTTGTCGCGCACAGCGCGCACCTCTGCCACAGAAGCATGTCTTCTGTCGCACCATGCTGCATCGCTACTAGTACAAAAGGTACGCCCTTACCTAGCATGCAACATACGAGATCCACCTTCACCGTTGTGAGACTCTCACACTCGCAATGTCAGTGTTACCCCAACTATAGAACTACGTGTTCTTCTTACGGGGTCTTTACTGTCACACTGTGGCGGGAAACCTAGCATATGCGCATCCCTCCCCATCATGTAAGAACGGATGTTACTCAGGTCACTGCGGACGCGCCTACAAGGTCGCGAATTCGGATATAGTCTAATGGGCTAAACAGGACTGCGCCATGGGCAACCAGTGCGCACTGTCGCATTTGGGCTGCGTAGTATAGTCCGTCCCATGAGCACACCTAAGTTGCGCACACATGAGCCATGCCATCATGGTTGATTAGGCCTACGTGGCCATGAACAAAACTTAATTCTAGCATAACATAGCCATGCACTATGTCACACTATACTTGGGGGGCTTGTGGACGTATAGTCTGGAATGGGCCAGGCCTGGCAGACAGCGGCCCACTCTACGCCTAAACCCTAATCCATGTCCTATAAATATAGGGCTGAGATTCCCTTCTTTAAAACAGAACACAATAAGTGACTCTAAACCTAACTCTTGTATGCTATATCGCATCAATACTAACTTGACCGTCGGAGGTGGATCCCGGGGCTACGGCCTCGGGTCCACTCCTAACGGGTTCTCTTTGTTGACAGGTCTACTCAGGGCTCGAGAAGACGACTAACGGCCTAGGGAGAGTCGTTAAATCCAGCCCGCGCCAGATTATGTATCAACAACAGCTAATTTACCAAACACTTTTATTGAAAAAAAAGATACAACAACTTGTAGCTCATATTAACAGCTTTGCAGTTTACAACTTACAACATACAACTAGTTTTGCCAAACACAACCTTTAATTATTTTGCCATCACACCAAACACAACACAAGCTAAAAAAGTTTACAACATTGTAATAAATTCCACGAAATGATGCAAAATAATACTATATATGCAATTATGGAATCAAAGTCTAGTAGAGACGCCTGCAAATGGTTTTGCCGTCACCCAACGGAGCCATAACAATTTTCACACGAGGGTCAGCCGCAATTTCTTCATTAAACTTTAAAACACTAGTTCTTCCCTCTCTCTCTGTTTCATGAACTGATTCCTCAGGCTGCACAACAGTTCCACCCCAAAGCGTGTTGTCATACATGATGATCCCGTTGACTTTCAACAATTTCATAACTCTCTCGTGATAGTTAAGGTAGTTTATTTTGTCAGCATCAATAAAACCAAAGTCAAAGCTTCCTTCATTATCAGGCTATGAATAGAGAGATCGTCGTTAGGGTATGTTTTAGTTCCAAACCATCAATGTTATAATGAAACCAAATATGACAGAACCATATCCAATTTATAAGCTAAACAATTATGGTAAAAAAAAAAAAAAAAAAAAAAAAAAAAAAAAAAAAAAAAAGGTCAAGTCCTAAAGCTGTGAAAAATATTAAGACTCTTTTATTCACAATTGTTTGATGATCCATAACGTAAACAATACTCCAGATACGTACATGACAAAAACATGTATATTCAAGATTCATGCATAAACCATACAAAAGTAAATGAAGGTTAAGCTTATAAACATGCAACAAAAACACCAAGTAAAATGGTGAAAAGTGAAAGAAAGCTTACATCCTCAAGAAGTTTATTAAGAGCCGGTAAGGCCTCTGATTCGATGAAGTCAATCTTGTGCTTGACCCCAACTTTTTCTATAATCGGTCTGCCAATCTCATAATATTCCCGGTTTACATCTATCGCTACAATCTATATAAGACAAAGCATTTCGAAAATTTCAAAGCCAATAATCCCAAGAAGCATGTACACTGAAGGAAAACAGAATTTAAGCCCGAAACTACTTCTTGAATCTCAATTCAAGAAACACTTTATTAATCAACCAAAAACCACAAGATCAATAAGTAATTGATCTCAATCAATCCTTATAACACAACAACTATCAAGAACTAACCAAAACCCAGAATCCTACCCACTGCTAATCAGGTGGTAGGCTATTGACTAATTATCAATAGTTCTATTACAAATGCCTCACAAACACTCAACAAAACAATGAAACTGATCTTGGTTGATCAAAGAATGAAACAAGAGAACTGTGTGAAACTTTATGTGAAGATACGACTTGGATGAATGAGAAACCCTAGCAGATAAGAGGGCTTACATAGCCTTGACCAAAACACTTTAGCTGCTTGTCAACACTTCAGTCCTTCAGTCTTTATCATCATGCTAAATCTAGCCAAACTACCACTTCTCTTTATAACTGAAATATAAAAAAGACAACATTAGTCCCTATTATTTATGTGTTCCATTTTGAGTTAATTTCAACATCCCATCTTAACTCAAACCTGGAACACATCAAACATTCCAAGCTTAGAAACAAGCTTTTCATGTTGAAGCTTATCAAGACCTTTTGTAAAAACATCAGCTGTTTGATCAGCTGATTGAACCTTTATAGTTTTAATAACCCCTGCCAAAATTTTATCTCTTACAAAATGCAAATCAATTTCCAGGTGCTTAGTTCTTTCATGAAAAACAGGGTTTGGTGCAATCTTAATTACAGCCTGACTATCACAAAACAGTTTTACAGGTAAAAAATGTTCCCAGTTTAGGTCTTTTAAAACTTTCAAGACCCAAACAATTTCTGAAGTAGCAGAGGCCATGGCTCTGTATTCAGCCTCTGCACTGGACTTAGAAAGGGTATTCTGTTTTTTGCTTTTCCAAGAAACAAGTGAACCATTTAAGAAAATACAAAACCCTGTAACAGACCTTTTAGTTATCACACCCTTGGCCCAATCTGCATCTACATAAGTCTTTAAAGACTCAATAGAATTCTTAACAATGTGTATACCTCTACCAGGAGAACCTTTAAGGTACCTCAAAACTTTAAATGCAATTTTCAAATGAGACTTATGTGGTTTATGCATAAACTGACTCAAGCATTGTATAGCATAAGATATGTCAGGCCTAGTGTGTGTGACATAAATCAATTTACCTACTAACTTTTGATATTCAGTTATGTTATCTAGTATAGGATCAGATAAACTTGGTTCATTAGAAATAGTTAAGCTTTGTTCTAAAGGAAAAGCAGATGGCTTACAGGCCAGTAAGCTAAATTCAGACAAGAAATCTAAGCAGTATTTTCTTTGTGTCAAACAAAGACATTTATCTGTATCAATAACTTCAATACCCAGAAAATACTTAAGTTTGACCATATCTTTAATCTGGAACTTAGACTTGAGAAACACTTTAAATTTCTCAATTTCAGCCAAGTTATTACCAGTAACAATAATATCATCAACATAAACAAGCAAGGCCACAAAGTTACAAGAATCATTTTTAACAAACAAAGAGTAATCACTTTTGCTTTGCATAAAACCATTTTCAATTAAAGAACTGGTCAACTTAGCATTCCATTGTCTAGGTGCCTGTTTCAACCCATACAAAGAATTTTTAAGCCTATAAACTCTTTTATCATTAACATCAAAATACCCATCAGGTAGAGTCATGTAAACAGTCTCATCTAGGTCTTCATATAAAAAGGCATTGTTAATATCAAGTTGAAAGATAGGCCAGTTTTGCTGAATAGCAAGATTGATAAGACATCTAACAGTTACTATTTTGACAACAGGTGAAAAGGTTTCATCAAAGTCAACACCTTCTTTTTGATTAAAACCCTTAGCAGCTAATCTAGCTTTGTACCTATCAACCTCACCATTAGATTGATATTTGATTTTAAAGACCCACTTACAACCTATATCTTTTCTACCATCAGGCAATTCAACAATTTCAAAAGTGTCATTTCTATATAAAGCCTCCATTTCACTATTCATAGCATCTAACCAGTGCTGATACATACAAGCCTCCCAATATGTTTTTGGTTTAAAACTTTTATTTAGCTCAATGACAAAACACAGAGTATCATTTTTAAGTTTTGCATAAGTCACAAACTTTTCAAGTCCAAATTTAACTTTAGAATATACAACATACTCATTACATTTATTAGGAAAAACAGAAGATCTATCAGACCTTCTTAAAGAAGGCTGACTATTGTTATGAAAACTTGTTTCTGCTGCTTGTTCAGGTAAGGGACTTAAATCACCCTCAGAAATATTCACACCACTTGGTGTTGCAACCTTCTCACCAACCCCTGTAGTCTCATTGGAACCAGGAGAATGCCCCAATTCATTCTCCAAATGGTCAATAGTTGGACCATCAAAAGGTTGGGAGTGACTACCATCACCCAAATGATGATCATCTTGATCATTATTACCCAAAGGGGTACCAGTTATATTATTATCATCATTGGGTGTGTCAGAGTCTTCACCAGTAACTTCATCAAAGAAATTAACATGGTTTAAACTCTGACTGAGAAGGTCAGGTGCAGCAGATACATTGTTTATCTTGAAAGGAAAAACTTTCTCAAAAAATTTTACATCTCTAGAAAAGATAAATTGTTTCCTTTCAAGACTATAGAGTTTATAACCTTTTTGAAAGTTGGAATAACCAGCTAAAACACATTTCTCAGCTCTACTGCTAAACTTATCATGACTGGTAAGAATAGTAGCAAAGCACAAACAACCAAAGACTCTTAAATGTGTTAAATCAGGTTTTCTATTAAAAACAAGGTCAAAGGGAGACTTTCCATTCAGCACTGATGATGGCAATCTGTTAATCAAATAAGTTGCAGTTAGAACACATTCAGACCACAAATATAAAGGCAATCCTCCCTGAAACATAAGGGATCTTGCTACATTTAAAAGATGCCTATGTTTCCGCTCTACTACCCCATTTTGTTGGGGAGTATAAGCACAAGATGTTTGATGAATGATTCCTTTTTCTTCATAAAATCTATTAAACTGATTATTAACAAATTCAATACCATTATCACTTCTAAAAATTTTAACACATTTTTCAAACTATGTTTTAACCAAGTTATAAAAGATCTTAACATAATCAAACACCTCATGCTTACTTTTAAGCAAGTAAACACAAATAACCCTGGTGAAATCATCCACAATAGTTAAAAAGAACCGATAACCATCTTTACTTTTAACTTTATAAGGTCCCCAAAGATCCAGATGAACAAGTTCACCAAGACCTTTGGTTTTATGATCACTTAGAGGAAAAGATTCTCTTGTTTGTTTTGCCTTTTGACAAATGTCACAAGGTTCAATTTCAGATTTATTTTCAAAACTGATTTCACCTTCACTGATAAGACTTGATCAGAGGGATGACCAAGCCTGCAATGCCAAGTTTCTTTGGTCAAATTACAAATAGTCCTAGAATTCTCAAATCCTAAACCAATACCTTGATTTTCATCAAAGTAATACAGACCATCCTTTTGTCTACCAATCCCTAGCACACTCATTCCCCTCAAATCGTGAGGTAAGACATAGCACTTAGACTCATCAAAAGCAATAACAAATTTGTTGTCTCTAGCCACTTTATGAACAGACATTAAGCTTACACAGTATTCTGGAACAACCAACACATCATATAGTGTTAAATTTTTGGTTAAAACCATATTTCCAACCTTGGTAATCAAAGCTTCAGTACCATTAGGATGTGAAACTTTGATTCCAAGTTTGGAAATGTCAATGACATTAACCAAGAATTTATCAGTATATGTAAGGTGCTGGTTGGCACCAGAGTCAACAATAATTCCAGCTGCAACAAGTGCAGACCTAGACTTACTGTTATTACAAAAAAACCTTTGAAAATTCTGATTAAAAAACTTACTATTCTTTAAAACAATACCTGCCATATTGGCATGTATTCCTTTCCCATTTCCATCAACACTGCAAGAATTTCCTTTAATCAAAGAGATCAATTTTGAAATCTATTCATCAGAAAAAGTGGAAGTGGAACTAGAACCAACAGAATTGTTATTATTAATAAACCTTCTATTGAAGTTTTGAGCACCCTGATTGTTATTATTATTATTATTATTTCTCTTATTTTTTCCAAAATCAGCAGGGTACCCAATGAGCTTAAAGCATCTATCAGCAGTATGGCCATTAAAACCACAATGTTCACACACAAAAATAGGTCCACCAGTGTTCCTTCTATTATCATTAGGTCTAGAAGTGTTATTAGGTCTTGAGGAATTGGCAGAGGTTGGGGCCTCTGAGAATTACCTCTATTGGGCACACTGGAGTTAAACACAGTTGACTGAGACCTTTGAGAGGTACCAACAGCTGAACCAGAGACCACAGATCTATGAGACTCCTCACTAGAAATAATGGCAAAAGCCCATTTAACATCAGGAAGAGGGTCTCTAGACAGAATATTAGACCTTATTTGCATATAAGAATTATCTAAACACATTAAAAACTGCATAAGTTTCATTAACTGGTTATGTTTCTTAAAATCATCAGAAGCATGAAAAGTACACCTAGGCAATTTAACCAAAGCATCAAATTGTTTCCACAATGTACTCAATTTATTAAAGTATTCAGCAATGGAACTACCATTTTGAGACAAAGAGTTGATTTTATGGTGCAGATTGAAAGTAACTGAACCATCAACTCTAGCAAAAGTTTCTTTTAACTCTGTCCAAACATCAGAAGCCCTTTTTGAAAAAATTTGCCCCAAAAACAACGCTTCTGATATGGAGTTTAAAATCCAACCCAAGACTACAGCATTAAACCTATCCCATTGCCTGCCTAAAACCTCAGCAACATTAGATCTTTTACAAGACCCATCAATAAATCCAGTTTTATTTTTACCCTCTAATGCTAACAACATAGCACAAGACCACACATTGTAATTTTCAGTACCTTTCAATTTAACAGAAACAACAGTCAAGGAAGCAGAGTCATTAGGGTGTAAATGCAATGGGTCACTAAGATCAAGTTTACTAATAAGAGTAATAGGCTCCTCTTCCTCCTTTTCAGAAGATTCATGAGGAGAGTTATGTTTACTACCCTTAGGTGAACTACCACCACCTTCTTTAGCAGACATAATGAAACAAAGAAGCAAGCACTACAATCAAACACACAAAGAAAGAGACAAGAACGAAGTTCTCAGGCTTTCCTTGCCACTCTAGGTGGTAGGTCAAGGGCGCACACAAGCAAATAATCAATAATAAAGAAAGAAAAAAACACAGATAGCAAATAAGCAAGAAAGCAAGCTCAACCAACACCTCAACAACAAACAAATCAACTTCAACAATCCCTTTATCCTACTCCCTGTCAATCTAAACAAGAAATAAGAAAAGAAAAAAATTAAATTAAGAGCGTGAGAGGTGTTACAGTGCACGCAAGAAACCAATAAGCAGCGGAACAAGAACCCAGATTGTGATCTTGATTCACTTAGTCAAGAATCACAACCCACACGATCTCAATCAGCCAGAATCAACAACTACCAAACCCTAATTTTCAAGAATTAGGGAAACCACCAACAGAATCACCAAGATTCACCAGAAACCAATCAAGAACCCAAAACCAACCACCAATCGAACCAGAGATCAAAAAACCCCCAAAAATACTCAAACCCTAACTTTCTCAAAAATTAGGCGCTTTTGAAAACCTTTTAGAATCGATCAATTAGAGTCAAAATACACCAATTAACCACAGTTAATTGAGTTTAATCAAGCCAATTTTGAAAACCCCCAAAATTTTGAAACCCTAATTTTTTGAAAACGATTTTAGATATCAGAACCTGGCTCTGATACCATGAAGGAAAACAGAATTTAAGCCAGAAACTACTTCTTGAATCTCAATCCAAGAAACACTTTATTAATCAACAAAAAACCACCAGATCAATAAGTAACTGATCTCAATCAATCCTTATAACACAACAACTATCAAGAACTAACCAAAACCCAGAATCCTACCCACTGCTAATCAGGTGGTAGGCTATTGACTAATTATCAATAGTTCTATTACAAATGCCTCACAAACACTCAACAAAACAATGAAACTGATCTTGGTTGATCAAAGAATGAAACAAGAGAACTGTGTGAAACTTTATGTGAAGATACGGCTTGGATGAATGAGAAACCCTAGCAGATAAGAGGGCTTATATAGCCTTGACCAAAATACTTTAGCTGCTTGTCAACTTCAGTCCTTCAGTCTTTATCATCATGCTAAATCCAGCCAAACTACCACTTCTCTATATAACTGAAATATAAAAATGACAACATTAGTCCCTATTATTTATGTGTTCCATTTTGAGTTAATTTCAACATACACTACTCTAATATTAAAAGTCAACCATCACATATATATAGTCGAAACCAAATTCACGAACCTTGCCATCATCTAGAAGCGTAAGCGCAGTTAGCAGCAATGAGTAACCAGTATAAACCCCTAGCTCTAACGTCTTCCTAGCACTAGTGATTTCCAACAACATTTCCATCATTTGACCACTATCTGGTGATGTACCCATGGCAGCATTGCATATACAAAATAGTAGTAAGTTTTAAACCGCGGAGAAGCAAGTTCATACAATTAAATTTAGGCTCAAAATACATGAAACTTAACTATTGGTGTGTAGCAGTAACGACTCTGATTTCCTTCAATGGTTCGAATTCACGAGGGTACACACTAGTCTCTAGGATGTACTAAATAATGCAAAACACGTACGGTAATAAAAAAAATGTTAGCTCAATTAAGATTTCAAACTTTGAAACGAAAGTTAATTAAGAGTTGTGTGAGCAATTAACTAAACCTGGTATAACTCTTCAGTCTGAAGCAATATATGACGTTTCATTGATGTTGGTGTTTCTTCAAAGTGAAAACTTCTATGAAGATTTACAAATGATGGGATCTGTGAACCTTTTGGAGAAGTATAAATAGGATAGATGTCACAAACGATTTAGTGATTAGTGGTTGTTTCATGCTTTGTCTTGAGGTTAATGTAGCATTTCAGTCACATTTCATTGTACTCATATTTTCTGTGATTACTCCCTCCGTCTGAAAATAATTGTCATAAGAGAGAAATTACAAAGTTTAATAAAAATGAGACGACCGTACCATGGCCGGATTTGGGCCTGTGCAAAGTGACCAACTGCACAGGGCCCAAAATCCAAAATGGGCCCCTAATTGTCCAGCCTGTATATCAAGTCTAGTAGCACTGAAGGTCCAGTACCTTGTTTTTTTGTTTGGCGGTAGCAAAACGTCTATATATTAAAAATTTTAAACACCCGAATTTTGCATTCTTAATCATCTAAAGGGTTATTAGTTCAAAAATATATATATATATATATCTAAAGGGTTAACCCATTCGAGACTCGACAATCGTCTTCATCATTCACACGATTTTCACATGTACAAATCTCTATTTTTCATCAGTCCTTGTTTCTTTAGTTTAATTCCCTTATTGTGTTTTTTTTTTTTTTTTTTTTTTTTTTTTTTTTTTTTTTTTTACTTTAATAGCTTTTGAACTACAATTGTTGTGATTGAGAACCTGATGTTGATAGAGATTTGTACAACATCTTTAGTTTAATTCTCCTTCACTTTAGTTTTATTCTATAATTGTTGTGATTGGGAACCACTGAACCAAGCCAATTTTAATTCCTGTTTAAGTTATTGTGCGTGTATTCCCTTTAGGCCTGTAAAGTTTGAATAAATTAGAATCAGTGGAAGGATTTTAAGCTTGATACATTGATACAATGATATATATTTCACTTAGTCATTATAATAAATATCAACATATACATCAGTTAGTAAACAAGAAGTTTTTTTTTTTTTTTTAAGCCATAATGCTATGATTTCTATGTACTAATTCCTTTAAGCAATAATGGGTTGGCATTGATAGCGATTGAGAACGATTTACTCGAGAGTATTGACCATGAAGAGGTGATCGACAACTTTGCTTCAAAGAATGCTAGGAGAATTGCATTATTTAAGAAATAGATAGTTTAATTTGTACTCATAATTGAAAGTACTTTATTATCGTTAAATTAACATATATAGATACTTATAGTTTTTTTTTAAGAATATTATGAATTTATTTGCATTAGCTTAAAATTTTGGGCTTAAGGAGGGCCTCTTTTGCGACAGCCGCACAGGGCTCCCAAAATCCACGGGACGGCCCTGGAGACCACTATAAATCTCAACCACTCAAAAAGAATATTCCCGTAATATATTCTCTAGTTTTTACTTAAAAAAGTAAAGTGGACAATTATTTTTAGATATGCAAAAAAAAAAAATGTAGAGTATAATTTTGAGACGAACGGAGTAATATATTTGACCAGTGTATACCTAAAAAAAAGAAAAAGAAACAGCGTCGGGCCCAAATGATTTCGGGGGTTTAATTCAACCATATGAGATTTTGCCGCGTCATATAAACTTTTGTCAAAAAAAATTTATTTCTTCAAAATGAAATTTGCTCTTAAATTATTTTGTTACTTCTTAGTTAGTCCATTGTACACGTCAAACACAATTTTTACTCTTGTTCACATATAGTCTCACGTCCGACAATAAATAAAAAAGAGTAGTGATATATAGGCCTAACAATGAGACCTAACAATAGACTTACTCCATTCATCTTTTAACAAATGTTATACACTTTTTCTCTTTCATCATTTACCACCAATCAATTTTTGAAATGCACCTAAAGATGTGATTGGTGCATTTCAAAAATTGATTGGTCAGAAATGATGAAAGAGAAAAAGTGTATAACACTTGTCAAAAGATGAATGAAGTAGGTCTATTGTTAGGTCTCATTGTTAGGCATATATATCACTACTCATAAAAAAACTATATGCTAAATTATAATAGGATTCTCGTAGAAAAAAATATTAATCGCATAAAATATTTTGTTACTGTAGCATTTCTTTCAGGGCCCGTTTGGTTAAGGGTGGTGGGGATCATGGTAAATAAAAGGTGTTTGGTTCAAATATGTGGGACTCAAATATTAGACTCAAAGAAAAAAATCATCCATCTATAAATCCTAGGCTTACTACCGGGTTTTTACCAAAAATTGTCCCATCAATACTTTTTGTGAGACCTATTTAGATCTCAACCATTTATCATCTATTAGTAACATTTTTCTTTTTCTTTTTAAACAGTACACTTTAATTGTAAATCCTTTATTTATTTAAATAATATAAAATATTTCATTTTATCATATTAATATTTTATTCAAACCCAAACCAAAATTCAAATTATAATCCAAATCAAAATCCAAATCTTAAACCCATCTATAAACCAAACGGTCCCTCAATTTCTGAATTGTGACGTTATGAATAGTTTGGCGGGCCGCACTGCTTCTAAGTTCTAGGAGTGGTTAAATTTCCATGATTTCTTCTCCGTGAATGGCGGTTTCTATGTTTCTTAATTGATACCTAGATCAATCACATGCATCACGTTTTTGCTATATGAAACACACTATCACCGAAACAAACGTAGCCATCTTCAATCATTTTTTTTTCATACTAAAGCGAGATACAACCGCATGCAAGTCTAATCACAAATAGTTTAGGGTTCTTTGTAGACCGCATTGTTTGTGCTATTCATGAGGCTTCCTTCTTCGTCACACATCTTTAAACCCTTTTTACTCCTAATGTGATAATCGCCTACATATAAAGGTCATGATCAACTTGATTTTCATTGGTTGTTCCGTGTTCCCCTTATACCTGTCTCGTGCCATCCTAAAAGTTCCACCAATTTGTTACACCCATCCAAGATATATTTAACATCCCATGTTATGTCTGTATCGATAGGATGTCTTTCATAGATGTCATAGTAATCTCTTTCAAATGTTACATATTAGGAATGTTACGAAAAACACAGCACGTGACATAATTATTAGAATTGTTACATATTAGGATTTTATTTTTAATGGGTGAAGCGGGTAATATTTAGCAAAGGTTCACTATAAGGGCGCATTTTGGAACTAATTGATAACGCAATCGTTATTTTTATGGATAATTAAAAAAAAAATCAAGACTAATAAAAGTTCGTCCGATGAACGGGCTAGAACCATAAGCAATATAAGGGAGTGTTTGTTTTAGCTTGCTAAGAGAGTGGTTATACCACTGCCGTTAGGCGCGGTACTCGACCGTAAGGAGCTATTAAATTCTCAACGCACAATACAAACTTTCTCAATCTTGAAATACATGTGTATCGGAACTGTTGACGCTTGAAAATTCGACCGTGAGGAGCTATTAAATTCTAAAACAATGACATTGAAATAAAAAATCACACAAAAAAACAACGCTATCAGAGTCTACACGCTACGAATAGAATGTCGAAAGAAAATCTTTTACCGCCGAAATTTTGTCGAACACTAGATACCGCTACCGTTAGGCTCGAGTACTCGGCTAGTCATTGCACAAGTCAAACGAAATCGATATGTTTTGATTCACCCATGGGCCATTATATTTTGATTGGTATGTCCTGTTACGTTGACGTGAGTTTTGTTTCTGTCTCCTCGTGAACACATTGATTGATTCGGATATATGTCAAGTTGTATTTATTTTTTTCAGAAACATGTTTCACGTTATTCAACTTTTGTTAAAACTATCTTTTTTTAAGAAAAAAATAAAATAAACAAACACTAACCAGTATTGCTCAAAGTGTGTGCATGTTCATACTTCAAGTGTACGTTTAGGTCCTAATTTGTTATGTTTTAAAGATGCTACAAAAAAGTTAGGTCCTAATATGAAGATGCTTAGGCTAGTGACAGTGGTGACCTATATTGCATCATCTTTCCGGCTGCCATCTCAGCTTTCTCTCTCCTCAACCCATATTCACATCTCTCATCACAGTGGCAACCCATATTGCATCATATATATATATATATATATATATATATATATATATATATATATATATATATATATATATATATATATATATATATATATATATATATATAGTGTATCTTTATTTTCAGAACCCTGTTAAGTGCGGGAACTGCGAGAACTCCAATTTTGCATTAGAAAACATGCATGTTCATATAAAACATGTATGTTTTCTTACATACACCTTAATACACATACATGCATAACATACATGTTCATATAAAAACCTGTTAAGTGCAATAGATCAATGCAAAATATTTTTTATTTTTAGAACCCTGTTAAGTGCGGGAACTGTGAGAACTCCAATTATGCATTAGAAAACATGCATGTTCATATAAAAAATGTACGTTTTCTTACATACACCTTAATACGCAGGCATGCGTATTAAGGTGTATGTAAGAAAACATACATGTTTTATATGAATATGCATGTTTTCTAATGCATAATTGGAGTTCTCGCAGTTCCCGCACTTAACAGAGTTCTGAAAATAAAGCCCCCTATATATATATATATATATATATATATATATATATATATATATATATATATATATATATATATATATATATATATATATATATATAAAACATTTTAATTAATTAATTTATTTCTTTATTATTTATTTCACCCATGCATGCATGCCATCTGTTTACCATGCAAAGTAATTCAAACATTGTAGACACATGCATGCTATCTAGTATACTACTAGTTCGTGACCATTTTAGAACTTTGCATTTGACATTCAAGAACTTGCAGACCAGTTAGTAGTGCTATTTGTCATTCAAGAGAAATAGTTGGTAGTGCTATTTGACATTCAAGAGAAAAATGGTAAGTTGGAATATGTATTAAATACTGCAAATCTTGAAGCTTTTTTGTGTTCAAAATCGGTTGGAATTGCAACCGATGTTCCAAATTTGTTGCCGGCGACAGATGTTCCAAATAAGCTTCACAGTGGCTCGACCGATATGTGAAATCGGTCGACCGAGCTTGGCAACCGATATTTTCAGGGCCACTGTCACTAGCCTTAGGAGACGTGACCTAGGAGGCATGCATAAGCCTATGTTCATTGAGAAATCTCTACCATTGCTTATTACAAACAGTCTATAAAGTACGGAGTAACAATCTCAATCTTTTGCAATTTATGAAATATTATATGATTGATGTATGGTTAATAGTGATAGTTAATCAGTAATCTGATATACTAGTAATTAATAGATTAATTTTAATCTTCTAAATTAAAATTTATTAAAAGCTAGTTCATACATCCACGTTAGTTATGCTTGTTTTTTTTGGTTAAAAGCTAGTTCATACATCCACGTTAGTTATGCTTGTTAATAATCATTAAAGTTTAAATAAGTATCAAGTGCAAGAAATGATTATTGACCGTGTTAAACTGCTTGTAGGTGATCAACATTGTTAAAATTACATAGAATTTAAGATTTGAAGATCTTGGTTCAGCAAATTAGATGCATATATACAAGATAGTTTCTAAATAATGTTGGCGTGTAAATATACCCAGGAACATCAAAGTTGGCTCATCCAGAATCGAGATATATATATTACTCTGTATCTCAAAAGAAAACATGACCAATTAGCACTACAAGAAAAAGTGCCTATAGTGACCAAAATTTAGTGACCACATTTTTTTTGGTCATTATTTGGGCAAAATAGTGACCATATTGTAAATGGACATTAATGTTTGGTTATCTGTAAACAATTAGTGACCAAGCTCAAAAGTGGTCACTAATTTCGTCATTATACATATGCGATATTTTTCGGTATATAAATAAGTGATTAACATTACAAGTCACTAAGTTTTTAAAAAGTTAATGGTGAAAAATGTTTGTTTAAGCTTATATGTGGCTTATTAGCTTATTTGTGTTTCGGCTTATATTTTAATAAGTCATAAATTTTCAGCTTATTTTGAGACTTGTGGGCTTATATAAGTTTATTATAATATGATAACTTATATAAGCCATAAGTCTTAAAATAAGTCAAGATTAGGGCTTATAAAATATAAGTCAAAGTCAATAAGCTCATAAGCCCATATATAAAAAATAATCAAAACAGGATGCGATAATTAGAGTGTTTCAATAAAAAGTAAATGTGTGCAAATCAATTTCCCTTATATAAAATAATAATCTTTTTCCTCAATTTATTCTATTCAATCCTTATCATTTTTATAAAAACTAAGCCCTTATTTATAAATTATCCAATCTCATTTTTTATAAAAACTAATCATTCTATTCTATCCTTTTATCATTTTTATAAAAACTAAACCATATTTATAAATTATCCTTATCATTCCATATTTATAATTTCTTTAATCGAACAGTACCTTCTTCCCAAACGCTCTTTCTATTCTTCCCATCATTAGTACCAAACGCTCCTTCTTCCCAAACGCTCCTTCTATCCTTCAATTCAATTGTTACTCGATTTAGCCCTAATACGTTTTGTGCCTAATAACCGATTAAGATCGATTCAATTGTTACTTCAATTATTACTCGATTTAGCCGTAATCGTGAAGTGGTGAGATCGATTGCGGTGTTTACTCGATTCAGTTGTTACTCGATTTAGCTTATTTGTTCAATGTTTACTCGATTCAGTATGTTTAGCTTATTTGTTCAATGTTACATTCAGTATGTTTAGCTTATGTTTAGCTTATTTGTTCAGATGTGAAAGGAAATAGCTTATTTGTTTACTCGATTCAGTATGTCCTGAAGTATCTCTTTGTTTACTCGATTGAGTTACATATTATGTTTAGCTTATTATGTTTAGCTTATTAATATTATGTTCGGCGTTTAGGAATTATAGATACATATGTTACAGTGTAAGGTTTTGATCTAGATACTTATGCGGCGCGAGATTGAATTTGACTTAGTTTTAGGGATTATAGAGCCTATGTGAACTTTGTCGATCTAGAAAAGCTGTGGTCGAAAATGTATGATGTATGATGTATGATGGTATCAATGCGCTAAATTAGTCTGTTATGACCTGCTGTATTAGTCTGTTATGTATGATGTATGATGGTATCACTTTGAGATAAAGAAAGACTATGATG